>JAIUND010000271.1:0-89098 GCA_034699125.1 Gisinianus flammeolus
AATTAATTAAAAATATATACAATTTTTTTAAAAATTTCTAACATTTCCTATAAAATAGCCCATGTTCTTCTACATAATAATATGCAAAAAAGTGAAAATACGTCTTCGGCCCGTTATTCCATCCACAACTTCATATAGAAGAAACGATTGTCATCTTCAAATGCAATCGTTATCTATCTCACTCTTTATTTCTCTCTATCTCTATACATTGGGGTCTGGATTTCTTAGCATATTTTATATGTATAGTAGCATTATTCTTTCAACTATGAAATTTCCGTTTTCAAAAAACGGAAAAGAGTAAAAAAACAAAATCCATTTATGTATTTGTATTTATTATTTGTGTAAATGTATGCATTTCGTCTATTTAGTGAATGTTAGGCTGAGATTCTAATATATGTATGGTTGTTAGTGAATATGCAATGCATCTTTTCAAATGTGTAAAAGCACAAGGACTTATCCTATATATGTAGAATCTGTGTATACAGTCATTTCAGTAATTTGTAGTTGTTGTTCGACATTTCTATATTCTAGGGGTATACACTTGAATTGTTTATTGTTTACACACTCTTTCTCTCTCGTTGGTCATTATTCTTTTACCAGAATACCTTTAAATTTGAAAAATTAGGCCCTAATTATTAGGGATATGTCATTTGATTGAATTAGAGCTGTCAGATGTCTGCAAATCAAAAAAAAAAAAAAAAGAACTTATATACTAAAATGGTTTCAGTAAAAGTACATGCTAGTTTCTAGCTTACCTATAATTCTTTACCATGACATTTTCTTGTCACAAAGCTACAATGTTCTTGGATATGGGATGATCCTCTTGACATTTCTGATAGCCCTCAATTCAATATGATGTGTAGTACATATATAGTGGTGTTCAGATGTATATTATTATTTTTTCGTTCCTTTTTCAGGCTGCCTTATAGGTATATTATGTAGATATATATTAGAAGTTGAAAAAGTTGAAGTATCCTTAATGTATATTTTGTGTGTATATATAACATAAGTATTAATTAGTATTATATATGTTGTAAACATTATTGTTCCTTATTTTGTAAATTTTTAAATACTTGTGTAAGATTCGCATGTGGAATTTGCATGAATTGTTGTCTCTGTTATGTTATATCATAGAATGGTGGCCCTTTAGTAGTGGACGAAGTGAAAATGTAGGAACCACAGAGGGGGGACAGTCGAGGCCATTGCATGGGGCGATCCCATGGGCTGTTCCTCTCACAAGTCTTGCAGTGGGCGTTGTCTTTGGACCAAGTTCGTAACAGTGTTTTTATTTTTATTTTTTATCATTTTTTTTATTCTTCTACATACCCCAAGTGGGGTAGACTCGATGGAATTCCTTTCTTATGTTGTATATTATTTTGTTTCTTCCCATTTTTTTCGCACATGTACAAATTCGGGTACATTTCCTGTAAAATATACGACAGAGCGTACATATTCTTGTCTATACGTATGTATACTTTCTGCAAAGCAAAGCAAATAACTATATCTAATATCTTTTATTTAATACGATGTTGTTGTACATAAATAACTTTTGTACAAACAACTTATGAGAAATGTATGATATTATGATTCAGTTTTGTCAAGTTTTGTGCTTAAATGCGTTAACTTTTATTTTATGTAATCAATCTTCTTTGATTATGACATCGAAAATGACTTTACATATATATGTATGTAAAGTGCATGCTACCATATAATTAAGTACGTAATTTTTTTAAAATTTAAATTCGTCTTCTTTTTCTTATTGTTTGATAGTATCATTATTTTATCATTGTTGTACGTTACTACACGGCTGTAACGTATTTGTACTCTAAATACCTATGCTGATTTTTTTTATACAAATATGCGACATTATATATGTGAATATAACTTTTTTTTCTTTTCTATACAATTTTGTACAAAATCTTACCAAGATTTACTATCATTCAGCGGATGAAATGAAAATGGAAGCAACATATGTGTCGGTATACAATGTTGTATAATAAGTATACAGCATATATTTTGAAGGAGCGTAAATATATGTTGATTAGATGTATAATTCTGATCATTCCAAGTCATAATAATATTATGTTGTATTTGACTGTACATGTTTTTTTTATGAATTACTGCAATATTCTAGGAGGTCCATACATGGGGGGAATTCCAGGAGGACATGTGATTACTAGTCCAGCTGGCAGTCCAACAAAAGTATCTCTAAGTCAAAGTGCACAGGCATCTCCTACAAATACTCTTCGACCGTGTCGTCCTAGGGCCCGATCCGCCGATGAAAGTAGCAAAAAGCAGGTGGTAAGTATTTTTTCTTTAGCTCTGTGTAACTACAAGTTGAATATTTATGATTTTCATTTAAAAAATGACCCAATCCAATACTACTACAATTCATTTATCATTTGCATTTACAATTTATACCATCATTGTAGCTCAAATCATCTCGGGATTGCTGTGTCGAAGACTGGGAAATTCCTGCCGATGAGATTCTTATAGGACATCGAATTGGATCAGGATCCTTTGGAACGGTGTACCGAGGTTACTGGCATGGTCCAGTAGCTGTAAAAACACTTAATGTAAAAGATCCTACTCCAGCTCAACTACAAGCGTTTAAAAATGAAGTTGCTGTTCTTAGAAAAACCAGGTAAAAATACTGACTGATGTATTTTTCACAATTTTATTCTAAATTCAGCAATAAATCAATGGTATAGGAACAAAGGAAGTTGGGTACATTTATATTAATTTCTGTAAGTCAAATAAAGTTACCTATACATATGAATACATGATGGATTCTCTTTTTGTTTGTTTATATAGACACGTAAATATTCTTCTTTTTATGGGATGTGTGAGCAAACCTCAACTCGCTATCGTCACTCAGTGGTGTGAAAGCTCGTCGTTGTACAAACACATTCATGTCGAGGAAACGAAATTTCCTCTATTGACGCTTATAGAAATTGGACGTCAAACTGCACAAGGAATGGAGTAAGTTTAAAATCATACTTTGTCGATTTTATTTTGCAATGGAAATACCCAAATAAAAACTAATGCAAGAATGTTCTCAATTTCATTTTTCAGCTATTTACATGCTAAAAATATTATTCATCGAGACTTGAAGAGTAACAACATCTTCTTACATGACGACTTGACAGTCAAAATAGGGGATTTCGGACTTGCCACGGTAAAGACACGTTGGTCGGGATCTCAGCAATATCAACAACCCTCTGGTAAGTTGTTCTTGTTCTATGCGTTTACAAGGCGTTAGTATACGTTTACACGACAGTCGATACTTCAATTACTCTTCTTTTCATCTGGAAAATATTTTTGTCATTGCTATTGATATTACAGTTATCATCTGTGTAGGGACTTTGTCGTCGCCAATATTTTAGCCGTTTACAGTTTTTTGATTACCTTATGAAGAATACAGAAGTTGTATTATGTTTGTTTTTCAACTTCGTAATTCTGTTGACTCATTGATTACTGTTAATATTTGTCTTGTTGGCGATGTACCTACAGTACATATCAGCATCCAATGAAATGAAATTGACGAAATTGTTTTTTGTAAAGTAACATGGGAAATTTTGTATACATATAGGATCAATATTATGGATGGCGCCTGAAGTGATACGAATGCAGGAAGAAAATCCGTACAGTTTTCAATCAGACGTCTATGCCTTTGGCGTTGTTCTTTATGAATTACTCACATTACTTTTACCATATTCTCACATCAGTAACAAGGATCAGGTTGGTGATGAATCACTTTTGTTCATCTCTTTGTACATTTGTATGTTTGTTCTTCTCCGTGTAAATATGCTTCATTCTTTAGGATGCTAATGCTATTCTGCCTCGGAATCTAAATTTTAAGGAATTTGGAAAACAAATTCGGAATTATACAAATCTGAACTCTTGTGACACCTTATAGCATTGTAGTTTTTTAAATATCCTTTTTATTCTTCTTCATCATTTCTCTCTAACAACAGGGGAGGAAAAGGTTTTGTTTGTGAATCTAAACATTAATTTCTATTGATATTTTACAGATATTGTTCATGGTCGGTCGGGGTTACTTACGACCAGACCTGAATACATTAAGGTCCGATACTCCAAAAGTTTTGAAAAGACTACTTGAAGATTGTATAAAATTTCTGAGAGATGAGAGACCACTTTTCAGACAGGTGAGCATACACATGATTGTATGATACTTGGATTTGCTATTTATTACTATAATACTGCCTTAGTTTTAATACAAAGATATTTTGGTTTTTATCATTTACATTTATGGTGTATATTTTGCTAGATTCTGACCTCGCTGGAAAGTCTACTGAGTTCATTGCCAAAGATTCATCGTTCAGCGTCAGAACCGATGCTTAATCGAACCCAATTTCAATCGGATGATTTCTTGTATTCCTGTCCGTCGCCCAAGACGCCTATAAATACTCAGTTTGGTACATTTCCATTCTTTTCAACTGGTGCCAATATCTAAATTGTCTACTGCGTTTCTTTTCTTTTTTTTCTTGAAAAAGAAGAAGCAAAAACTGAATTAGCGTTACGTTTAGTCATATTTTCGTCTCACGCACACACATACATATACACACTCACATTTACATACAATGTATATATTTATTATATAAATGCACACGCATTTTAGTCGCAAACAAAAAAAAACCCTTCTCATTCAGTATCATAATTTGCCCATTATCTTACTCATACTATGAACATGAAATATAAATATATTAGTATATAATTAATTGATTGTGATGATGATATTCCCGTCAAATTGAAATTAGAGTTTTTAAAAATGCGTTTGTTATCAGTCCTTTTTTTCTCGAATTGTATTCCAGTAGACAAGACAAAGGTTAGGGTATACTAAAATGTATGTGCAGGTAGTGTATACAAAGGTAAAATACAATTAGTTGAACGACGTGATTAAGTTTACATTTTGTAGCACTGAACAATTTCATAACGTCTGTAGAAGTATTATTATTATCTCCTTCATATCTCTGGTACAGTATAAAACATGATGGTAAATACAAAATAGTAGAGAACAGATAATTTATGTATAAGATATAAAATACTAAAATACTATCATGGATACATCTTCCTACACGCTGTACCAACATATAAATTTTAGGAGTTGAAGACTGAAAAGTATGCGCTACATATGAACATTCTTTTTCGGCAGCTTTTACCTTCCCAAATAGTTTAGTTTCCTTTAACATTTTTTTTATGCGCATTTACTTTGAAGAAAACTCAAAATACGACTTTAAATGTAAAGTCATTTGCGTTGACGTGCTAGACTTTTTGGCGAATTCGGTCCTTTAAAATTCGGAAACATTTAACATGTCATTGTTTTCGTTGTTGTTGTTTGTTAATAATGAAACAAAAAAAAAACATTCATTAAACTGTCTCGAATATTATATCTCAAATTGTTCGATAAATATATTCTAAACCGACTGCAATAAATAAATAATATGCCCCGTATTTAAATGCTACGATATTGTTATTATATTATTTATTATTATTGACTTTGTAGTAATAGTCATATTAGAATTTAATGATTAAATTATAAAAGACAAATGAATACATATTATCTGTTCTACCACACATAGTTATTCGAAGGACAATGCCTGCCTTGGTAGTTACTGGGGACAAAAATGGGAGGACACAGGCAATCAATTAATTTCAGTTTTGTGCTGACTAAATTTGGATAATGTAGTGTAAAATGCAATAGCAAGTGTTCAAATTATGTTCAGAGAGATTCAAAGTTTACGAATTATTCTTATGACTATGATTATGAAATGTCTTTTTTATTTTAGTTTAATTTTTTTATACGTATATATATATAACAGACTATGTTTGTTCCTTAGCGTATTTATCAATGATTTTATTTTTTACATTAAAGAGTTTTATTACGTTTCAACATGTTACATATCTGCCTTCTGTACTGACTTATTCACTTTCAAAGCATAATTTTCTTCACAGAACTTCAAGTATAGACTAATCAGTAATTAGCACTGACCATTTAGCAGTGAACATCATGCGCAAAACAAATAACTTTTATGAAAATGTGAAATTTCGTATTCTTTAAATTTTATTTTCTCGAAAAGTTGGTATTCTCACAATTACTTGTATTTTAATTTGTACCTTGATGCAATAGAAAACACCGTTCTCATTCACATTTCGGAATGAATTTGGCAACGGAAGTCACCAATCGTTACTTAACCATAACGGAGTTGCATTACATTAATAAAATTATACACATTTTTCTGCCTCAATTAATCACAAAATTAAATTCATTCTTCTGCACCCGCAGCCATGAAGTTCTCAGTGAGAACATGAAAGTACTTTTCTAATTACTAAACAAGAGAATTACTAAACAAATAAATAAACAAATCATTTGTATAAATACAATGTTATAAAAAATAATAAATTATTCGAGTCACAATTAGTAATCACGCAATATCATGCATTTCCATTATTAAACTAAATAATATTAATATTATAGGTACACGGTTCCATTCAAGCCACATTACTTGATAGTATAAAGGTCATACACAGTTTAAATAAATTAAAGTCATTATTTACATTTAAATGCTAGACATGCAAGAGAGCTTAATAAAATAGTTCATTTACAGTATACCGACATGAACACGTCAATGGAGCTAAGCCATTAAAATTTTCAAATCTTGAAGACTTCAATGTTCGTATACAATATTTGTCGTTGTAACTAGAAATATTATACATACAAAAGTAAACTTATAAAAATACATGAAGGAAGTAAGTACATATTACATTGATTAATTAAAATAAATAAGTTATAAGAAATCCCGGGAATTTGTCACAATGCACCATCCATGGGATTCCAATATTTACAAAATGCAGAAGTTATTTGTACAGTTCAATTGTCATCATCGTCATCGGATGAAAAATAAGATTCTCTCATTTGTTGAGATTTACGTAAAGTCTTCATGTGAACTTTCTTCATCATTTTTGTAAATTCTTTAGGGGTTTCCTCCTTCGTAACGGGATTTAAAATTGAAACTCGTCTTGGCCGTAAAGAATAACGGTGGGCCTATGGATATTGAAAAATAATTAATTAATAATTACAAAAACGAGAGACAATAGTACATAGCAATACACATTTCAAGATTTGAGAAACTTACGACTGGAGTAGAAGAGGCCTGAGGAGGCCCGACAGCAATATCAACAGTGTTTGTTATTCGTAAGTGGACTGTTGGTGTATTTTCTTTACCCATGTCCGGCGAATTTTGTCTCATTTCTTCAATAAGCCTGGCCCTCTCTTCGGCATCAATTTCAGAGGCATTGGACAGCGTATCGGATTCGGAGTCATCATAATTAGACGATGCATCGGACGAATCGGACGAATCGGAATCCTGATCACTTTCTCTTTCAGCTATTTGTGAAGTTGACATAGTTTCTAAGAATTACAAGCATAGTACGCAGAGCGTTATTTTATATCTCTGGTCCATAGTTACTAAATAATATTAAATATGATATATATGCAAAATTTAGACCAATCTGGGACAAACCATTCAAAGTTTTCAATAGTCTGAAAACTCTTGTATATTGCGTGCAGATTTCTTTTGTAGAATTGTCCTTATTTCGAATCATCGTGTCAAATTTCTTGTCGACGTCTTTCAAAACGTTATGGTTGATTTGATTATAGTCCCGGAACATATAGAAATGATAGCAAATGAAAGCAAATCCAATCACACTTGCAATCTTGCGGAGTCGAGCCATATTATCTTGGACTTCATCCTGTCGGAAAATATAAAAGAAGCGAATTCTACTTTATTACATTGTGACATGTACAATTTTTTCTAGAATTATCCATGATTAAAAAAAGTGAATTACAGTGTTCAGAAACAAAGCTTACTGGAGTCAAGTCATTTTCGGGTGATGTCCAATAAGCATACGCAAATCGTTCTACTATAATTGTTCCAGTGAATAATAAAACGAGTGCAAATCTTGCATCATTTGTTTTTTTAGTCGCGGTCAGTAAGTACCCCAAGAATAGAGCGATAGCATAAAACCCAAACATGTCGACAAAGGACATTTCTCCTTGAATCCAAGACACAAGCTTTTGCATTCTTGTCAATTTTTCAAATATTTCAAGAAATATGTGACGATGCTCTTCAGCTGTCTCTCTACGAAAGAACGAAATCAAAATGAATGTTTTACAATAATTATTGCTAGCATTCCCAGAAAGTTATATATATTCAAGGAGCTTTTCATTTTAAAACTTACTTGAAATCATCAAAAATCTGCTTTTGTTTTACAACAGTATTGTACAAAGCATTATTATCTTTCATGATATCACTTTGAACTTGCAACGCTTTCTGCTGAGACTCCAAAATCTTTTCTTGAGCTGATTTTGTAAACTCTAAATTTTTGGCGACACCGCCAGCAGCATTTTCAAGACTAAAAACACAAAATTTAAAAAAAAAAAAAAAATTTCATTTGTATTATTTTGGGTATACAAGCATAAATTACTTTTTTGCAAATTATGCAAATCCTAATCTGACATAATATACGAAGAATCATATCATATCAAGTAAAACAATTCTACAGAAAAGGACAATGAGAAAATTAACTCACCGACCAACAGTAGCAGCTGTTTGTGCTTGCCACAATTGATTTGTCAAATAGAAACACATATCTTGTGTGTGTAAAAAGTATTCCAAGAATGTCGTGTAGCCTCTTTGATCCAAATTTTTAACACAATCTTGAATATTTCCTTTTCTATCACAATCATATGCTTTTATCCCCATCATCTCAACGAAACATGATGTAAATTCAAATGCAAGTCTGGTCTGAACTGTAACATCCATGACTTGACAACCACTGTCAAGATTGGCTCTAGCAGCAATCCAACACTCGCCATAAAACGGCATATTCATTCTTGCCATTATCTCTTCCACTCTTTTTTGCCCATTTTCTAAACTCTTAGAAGTAGTCATTTCAGTCATGAACTTTACATTTTCGTCCTTAGGTGGATCACTACTGTGAGCAAAGGAGACTAACATGATTAAAACCGACAAAGTCACAACAATGCCTCCCATCTTGATATTTTGGACAAAGTTCCGAGAATTTAGAATTCCTTTATTATCTCCAAACCCTATCATATTTACACATTTCTTAGTTATTGCATAGTTTATGCATAGCTTACAAAGTATACCTGTACAATAAAACTATAGAAATTTCTAACCTTGTAATTATTGTGAATTTAGAAATCGACTATAATATAATATAGATGGTCGTGGAGTCATACGTCCCTTCAATCCCGTCATATAAGCCTGTAAACCACAAACAATAATACAATTATACGATGCTATCAATCCATACATGAATACAAAATCGTATAGCAATATTTAAGAAAATTGTATATTTAACAACATTCTACAAGTGTGTCCAATACAATAGGATACTTTAACTTAAACTAAATGGGATAATAAAGTATTTAATTATTACTTAATAATAATAATCAATTATTACTTAATAATAATAATCAATTATTATTTATGATATTGATCAATAAATATGAAATAGGACTCACAATTTGTGAGTCACAAATCGAAAATATTTCACTTTTATTCAACGGACCTCTACAATGTGCAATGTTCAACGGACGGCGAACAAATGTAAACAGACGAAAAATACGATTTTAATTAAACTGTTTCAAAATCCGAGCGCCTTCCCACGATTTTTGACAGTTCATAGCGAGGATATCTACTTGTATATGATTTTGTATTGATATGTATATATGCAAAATGACAGCTGATGTCCCGATGAAGTGATGACAGTTATAAATTATAATTATAATTTTAAAAGAATGTAACTTGTCATTCTTTATGAATAATCTGAATCTTTCTTACAAGTCATTTTAAAAAAATGTTATTTATTTTCAAGATAGTTCATGGACCACAGCGAAGAGAGTACATAACGTCACGCAGTATAAACACGATATTTACAAAATGTACACTATGTATATAATTGTTTCTTTCTGTAGAATCTTAACATTTTAATTATGTGACCATGCTGAACAAAACAATAGTTGGTGTATATGCATATTTACTTAAACTTATTCCATAGAACCAATCAAATGACGTTAAAACAAAATGTTTGTTCTCCTATTTAAAACAATAAAAACATTCTTCACCGATTATCCACTCGTTTTTGTTGTATAGACAGTGGTGATGAGAGTAATAAAATTTATTGTACTTACTTAATATTATTCACGTCATTAAATAAATAAAAATAAACAAATGTTTTAAATAATAAATTAATAATGACACTTAAAAGTTGGAAATTTCCCATCACTTTCTATATGTATGATTGAGCTTGCTGAAAAATTTCATTATAAATTAGTTAAATTACAAGTTAAAAATATAAAAACAAAGCGTAATAATTAACCTTCAATTCGAACATATTCCTTATTAAAATTATTCGTTAGACCATCGGTCTTTTGGACTCTTCAGGTATACGACGCGTTCATGCATTTCTTAAATTATTCGTTTTAAAATTATAATTAAAAAATATTTCATACTAATGCATAGTGCGTTTAGAAACGTAGAAAGTTTCGCTTGCTCGTTTCTTTGTTGTTGTGGCGTATGTAGGTTAAAATAATAAATATAATGATTGGAAATCAGCTCTTATATGTACCACCTTTACACACATTATTAAAACTTAATAAAAAGTTTGCATGACCACTTTAAGTAACAAGAAATTGTTTAGAAATGTTTTTTTTTTATATAAAAAGTGAATACCTTCTAACTTTGATTTTTTTTAAATCCTAATTGAAAGAAGAGAATATTCGTATATTCTTTTATTTAACAGGTCTGAGAAATGTATTAATTTTGCAGTAGGGCACTTTTGTTAGATTTTAACATAAATTTTATAATGAGACTTAACAAGGCATTTCTATTGTTTTCATGCTACATATTTAAAAATTTTAAAACGACTTAAGTAGTTTAGTTGGCTCCAAACATTTCATTAACAATGTGTGTAAGAATAAAAGTAATGATTACATTTGTGAAGTACATTGATAATTATGTAAAATAGTAATGATTACTGTAAAAAGGAGATACACATAACTTAAAACTTTTACGCAACCTAAATAAAATAGCACATGCAAATTTGTATACTACAGATTTGGTGTATTCACAGATTGACAGATGCTTTTCAATATTTGATTTTAACTTGCTTTTATATAGATTTGGGCACTGCTTGTATTGTTTAAACATAAATTTTATAAAATAAAAAAAGAGAGCATTGGGCTTACACAAACTTACAACATTCGGTGACATGGAATGTGACACAGAGAGAGAACTCCGTCTTCACAGAAGAAACTTTTTGAACTGAGTTTTCCTTTGATTCTTGGGTGCTTGAACAGAAGAACTAGACTTGGTTGCTACTAAATCCGATTTTGACTTGCTCTTGTGCCAACGACAGTCTACATTATATTTATTCATTCATTTCCAATGGACAAGAAAAGGAGAAAAAATAAAAACATTATTAATTATTAGCATGTAAGTACTAAAAACCTATTTGAATAAATTAAATCTGTTTGTTTTGTTTTTCAAAATGAAACAAGATACAAACATTTATTCAATAAAGAGAGAAATAAGTTACCTTCAACATGTTGTGGATCTGACATTTCCATGTATTGCTGAGGCTCACAGAATTCCTTGTGAGACTCAAAAAAAGCTTTGTAGCCCCCATACAGAACATACAATTCCGGATAATGAAGACAAGGAAAAGAATTGGAATTGCACTGGCGATCGGCTTCACGTAAAAATCGACACCTACATGAATTTTTGAATACAATTGAAAACTCTCATTTCACAGTTTATTCATGGAACAAGTTAAAGTCTGGTGGAGTTGTCATTTGTTTTAACCACACAGCAATTTTAGAAAGAAAAAACTTACAAGTCTGGTGCGCGTTGTGAAGAAAATTCACAATGAAACACAAGTATATTTCTTTCCTTGGACGCATCACTAGTCTTGGCCATTTTGCTCTGTAGGTACAATTCATGAACTTGCTTCTGTGTATGCAGGTTTTTGGCCCCTTTAATGTGACCTCCATCATATTCATAGGGATATCTGCAGTCAATAATTTCATAGCTACTAACTAATTCTTTGTATTTCCCTTTCATAAGTTGTACAAGCGTATCTCCTGAGATCTCTTTCAAGTCACTGTGCTTCCCGTTAGGAATGATTGGAAGAATATATCTCTTCGAAGCGTCACCGATTAACATTGAGTCGCTGTCAACTATAAAAATGAAAAATAAAATAAAAACAACAACAATTACATACATGGAACGATTCAAGTGCATTCCTTTCATCACATACATTAACACAGAGAATCTACAATGTCAATAGAATATCCATGAATTATAATTTAGATAATTTTTATTCAACTCTATCTAAAACTCACTCCGCTCTACTGCTTTCATAATATCTGTAACAGAAGACTCTGACTGTGATCTTGGTAGTGCTTTAGGTGCATGAGTTGGAGCTTCATAGGATTTGTCCAATTCCATATCACTCTGGTCGCCTTCACTACTTCCATCATCATCACTTCTCAAGCTGTCTGACAAACGTGATTCTCCATATGAAAATGACTTGATTCGTTTTGTACAAGAAGGACTGGGACTTTCAGATGGTAAATTTGGCCTTTTGAAATTATCCCCTCCAAAAGTCTAACACAATAAGAACAGATTCAAAATTAAAATGATAGAAAACCAATAGTTGTTGATGATAACGATAGAAATTATAATTATGGTAAACACAAAGTTCAAGATTTAAATAGTAGCAATACTAATAATAACTTGTACAAAACACTATATTTTTTAATTTTTTAAATCGTGTCAAGATTATATATAGTTAAAGAAAATATTAAATGAATTTAACCTTTGAACTATTTGGAGTGCCTCCTTCATCTGTAACGAGTATTCGACGTGGAATAGATTTTTTGACCAGGGCATTCTCTTTGTCCACTTTCTTCCTAGTATTATCTTTGATAGGGTTGTTTTTAATTTGCCCAATTAAAAGACTTGAGATCAAATTTGGTACAGGAGAGATCTCTGGGAAAGGTGGCATTGGAAAATCATCCTAAACAGAAAGCAATTTCAGTGAATATGCAAAAAAAATTAAAAAGTTTTTAAAATTTGCAAACACAGTGTGTTTAACACTGTTAATAACACACACACACACATATTCACGCAATCCAATTTCTTTCTCTTACATATTCACCAACTTCCATATCATTATCATCAATACTCTCAAAACTTTCAGGTTTAGAAGCTCCACTTGATGATGGAGAAAACATTTGACTCGGTCTTTTGGCAGATTTTTTTGGACGAAGAAAATTTGAAGGAGAGAATGACACTCCACTATCTTGAGAATCTTCGACATTGTCGATATATTTTTCTGGACTCTTGAACGATCCAACACTAGTCCATTGTGTCTAAAATCAAACAACATGTAACGATATTTTTTAATCAATTTTCACAAATTATACTCAAGGTATTTATGAGTAAGTACTACTAAGTACATGTGAATTAAAACTTACGCGTCGATCAATATTGGCAAGTTCATTGAAAGGCTTCCTGGAATCTAGTTTTTCAGATTCGTCCACATTGAATTCTTTCCTATATAGACGATACATGAGGAATAAACACTATTATTTTTCACAATAATATACCCTAGAACACACTTTATTTATAATTACTCAACTGTGAGAGAGATTTCTCAGTATATTCTCACCAAGCTTGATTTTCTTCCTCTGATGAGTTTGTCTTCTCAAAGGAATGATTCCACTCCATATTATTAATCTGGGGATCGCCTGGATTAAAATTCTTTTCTGATGGTCTGAATTTCTGTGGAGACACACAGAAATAAAATATGACGCACAAATTAATCACAACATTTTAAGTGAAATGTACATCACAACTAACGTAACAAAAAGAACCTACACGACGATTTAGAAAGGGAGCAGTGACAAAATAGAAATTTTTACAAGTATTTTTATAATGACTGTAAGTAAGAGTCTTAATCCTTAAACCAGAAAGGAACCTACAAAGGAGGGAAACCGAGAAGGACGACGGGAAAAAAGGACGGCCAAAAATACTGTCTTTGTCTTGTTGTTCGTTCGTTCGCCTCTCTCTCTCGCTCAAAGTAAAAAAAATCACACAGAGTTCAAATCTGTGGGCTTAGAATTTAAAACATTGCTTATATTTAATCGTCTAATATATGACTCAACATGAAGAACATAAATATCTCGCCAATTATTTTTAATACATAAACAATAGGATATATAACCTAAAACATGCATTTGAACGGATAAGCCGTACAAATTGAAGTTGGTACATATTAGAAACTGCTCAATTTTTTGAAATCTGAAATCTCCATTTGTTTTTACAACATGTAACGGACAAAAACAGTAACAAGAGGAGCAACTTTTTCGACCTGTGTCAAGTTAAGGTCATCAAAGGTCGAAATCTTGTTCACTGCACTGAAACAACTCCTTGATCCAGAAGTATAGTTCCATCTGTATACTTCTCAAAACTATTATAAGTGACTGGGTTGTGTATGCAATTTAATGACAATAAAAGCATAATAATAATAACAACAATATGCACAAAGGGATTTTTGGCCGTGTTTTTGCTTCACTGGCCTCCCATGTTTCCCTCCTTTGTGGGTTATGGTGGTATGTAACTATGTACCAAACAACAACCAACACCCCACCATTGCTAACGGAAACATCTTCCCTAAGGACAGCCACAGGGGTACTTTTCATGTTCATGTGTTCACTCTGGCATTTTACAATCAGTCGAAGCGGAGAGCCGACACAGCCTGAAAGAGACTCAACGGCCAACTCCATGAATGCATCTTACTACTCAAACTCTACAAGTCTACACTGTGTCATATTACATTCACGTCCTGTCCTCTCTCCCTTTCTGTTTCCAAAGTTTTACCGGTCCTTATAACCTTTCTTTCGTCCCAATAGTCCCAAATCCCCCAAAATTCCAATTTCTTTTCTTCTTTTTAGCCCATTTTTTTTTCCTTAATTTTTCTTATTATTATATCTCTCCTCATATCTTTTCTCAAGCAACCTGCAAATACCATGAGCATGTGAGGTTGGCCGATCGTATCAACTGAAAACTAAAATATCTGTGTGTGTTTGTGTACAATTCCCTTCCTCTTCTTCTGCATGTACATAGTTATACATGATGGTACTTACAGTATAAGTCTTATACACATTTTGAAAATGTCAATTTCAAGTTGACAAAGCTCTACATACACATTATGCTTTTCACACCAAAAGTAAGTAGTATTTACACAATCCAGAAAGTCGTCGGAAAACATTCTTATTATTATTATTGTTCTGTATATATTTAGCTAAGATATGCAAAAGGTTGCTTCTTAATTCAATAATTAATGCTATACTTGGCAGCTGAATTGCGACGAGGAGCTATACACGCGCAATATGAGCATGCATTCTATACATAACAATATTATTTAAGTACCTACCACATTTTCACATGTTTGCTCCTACTCAGAAGTTCCTTCTTGTGTCAATATAGTTTTATTGACTGTTAAAACTAACAAAGTTGAGTGAATGCATCGGCAAAATATTATTATTATCTCTCCAAAAGATATAATTCAACTGCCTATTTCTCCTACTGACCCACTAAATGAACAGAAACACATGGCATTTGCAAACACAGGCGAGTTTTTCAGTCATCCACACAGACTAACAAAAATTGCATATACAACAAGTGTCCATTCATTTTTACTATACTATGCATGTTAAATCTATAGATTAATAGATTCTAGAGCATACAACGCATAAGTCAGTACTTACTTACATACGACGGAAAAGTTGGCAAAAGCGTTCTATATACGGCACACATATTTCCGATTCACAGTTTAGTGTGATTTTCCTCAATAATATGCATGGATGATACGAGGGATACTCACATGTCATGAGAGTTTCTGTTGCCCACAAAAGTGTTCAAAAAAAAACTTACAAGGCAGTGTGGGCAACCATAATAAAATACACTTGTCATTTTATTAACTTGCTTTCATTATCGCATGTCCCCGGCTTCTATGTGCTTTACCTCTTTAGATTAGCTTTTAGCATATAAATATATCGTATATCTGCTGATATTTGACTTGTACTCTCTAATGTATGTAGAAAAAACTAATGAACTCACTCCTTGAGCATACATGTTCTAAATTATATTATTATTGAGTTGAATAAACATACCCAAAGCACTTAGAACCATTTTATAAATAGATCAGCAACAACAACTCATAAAAGTACAGCTTTAATTTATAGTAAAACATTAAATTACATGCTAACGGTTTTTGGATTCTCTCTCTGTCGAAGAAAAGGAAATTTTATTTCCCATGCACATGTATTATATATATATACTTCTACAGTAGAAGTTCTACCTACATAATATGTATAGTAAGTATATATATACAGAAGAACAATAAGAAAAACCTTTTAACTATAGTTATACTATTACTTTTTAATTAGGGGGAAACTCATATATCTGTATAACTTATTAAATGACTTGTTCTGTATATATCCTTACCGAATTACTTCTGTATTACTTCATTCACGGAAATATATGACTAGTTTTTTTTTTTCACTTGATGAAAAGAAAACGAGCGAACTATCCCAGTGACCTTGACTTTTGACACGAAACTTGGACAGGGAGGATGATGGCACAAGTCTTCAGAAGTCCTAAATCTTCTTCCAATATACAAAAAAATTGATAAAAACTGAAAAATTGATGATGATTAAAAGTGGAAGACAGACGAGAGACGAAGGCGAGCTCAACACCCGGCGTGTTGGTTTTGTGGTGTGAGAGGTTGGTTTGAGTCTTTCCTTTTTTTCTTTCTTTGTGCTTTTTTTTGACATTTTTTAATTTGCATTAAGAGTCGAATGGGTATTCAAGAGACGGCGCCAGAAGTCGTTTTAATTGTAAATTTATGAAATTATGAAAAATCTAGATTAGTTAAATGAGTTGGAAATGAAATTTTATCATAGGAAGATGACAATAAATACAATAAGTATAGTCAAACCGGTAGCATTTTAGTTTGTAAACTCGAAATAAACGTGAGCTTCCGTTCACGTTATCTCTTTCTCATGGTCCATCATTTGTATATATATATAAATACCAGGTTGGAATCCCTTGATTGAGTGAAACATGATGAAATATGCATATTTATGAATGAAATGACGACGACTTTTTAAATGCCAGGTCGAATAAAATCCAAATTTTAAGTGATAACAAATTGAAGTATGTAGATATTTGAGTGTGAGAATTGACGTTTACAAATTCTCCAGCAATCTTAGGTTGCCCTCATGGTTTTGAATGAATGAAAATCATGAATGAATGAATGAAACAACAAAGGATAAATACAGTATATGCAAAAAAATAAACTATACGAACATAAATAAACATTAATCAACAGCCAATTACACTTTCGAGCTAAAGATAATTGATACACACGGAATTTTATCAATTTTAAAACAATTTCTACTTTTTTTTAATGATGAGAAAAAGAAATTAATAATGGAATTTCCGCCTTTGTTTAACTGGCATGTTATCATTTGCAGATTTGCACATATATACATTATGCATTTATTTACATAATTAACTACATTAATATCATTTCGAAACACCAACAACAGCGGGCCGAATAACTCGATCGTGTAGCTTGTATCCCAATTTCGTAACTAAAATAACAATTCCAGGTGCTTTTCCTTCTTCGTCCTAAAATAACAGAAAAAAAGACATGTATTAGTCACTGTTAGAAATTTTGTTAACAGAAGTATGAGTTGCCTTTGATAGCACGTGAATCATCCATATATATAGTAAAAATACCTATATTTATATATATATTTACTTTTTACTACCTATTTACAAAAATTCCTACGGATATCATATTATTAAAGTTTTCGCAATGCTTTTTATACCTATTCTATCAATCTAAGTAAACGATCAATAACTTTTAAAATATCATCATAAAGATACCTTCATGTTATAAAACTATAATACGTTGATGATAAACCTTACAATCGGCTTATAAATTTTAGTTATAATACAAGTAAATAATTAGTAAATGATTTTAATCTCTAACATTCATTTGCTCTTAACTGATATTAAAATTGCTTCGTAGACTAATAAAGAGATACCTGCTGTTCCATCTTTGCGTAATTAAATAATCAATAATCGATTACAAAACATTACAGATCACATTCAATATTAGGACACTACTACAAAGACGATAGATAACTCAAATACTTCCTTTCTATAATAAGGGCACTCTATAATCTACAATGAATTGGGCATAAATATGTAAACTATACTATAACTTTGTTAGCTCAACTTACTTTTTGCAATACTGCTTCATGTTCATTGGGATTAAATTTAGTATTTAGCGGATCCATTTGAGTCAGACCATGGGCCTTAAACACCTGAAAGAAGAAGAAAACACAAGACAACATTATCTTTACAATTGAGTCATGCTTAGTGAGTCATGTATTCAAAGCCCTTTTTTGTACAGATAAGGACTTTCTTGTTTATTATAATCCTTATGCGTCACCTGTAATAATCTAGCTTCTGTCATTACGAGACCGTCGTACAATTCCTTCAAGTGCTTATTCGACTTAACTTCTTCCTTTGGGACACTGTTGATTGCTAATTGCAAAATATCTTCAATCTGTACATAAAAATACATTCTCAATTTAGTAACCAATATAGTAAAATAGCTTCAATTCAATCCCTTTCTCCATTATAAAACATGAACTTTACATTTCTATACACTTTTGAGAGTACAAATCTGAGAGAAAATACAGACTACTAAATAATTAAATAATGTTATTCCAACAACATATCATTACACATACTGAAATGTCGTGTTCTACATGAGTATTAATTGCAACTATTATATTATTACCTCAGTAAGATCTTTACAAAATGCTTGAGTCGCGTACAGTTTCCCGTCATTAACTTGTTTAGTCATTCTTTTTCTTAAATTTTCCATATCTGCCAGAGCAAGTAAATATTTATCCTGTAACAGAACCAATACACTACTTCTTATGTTATTGTACAACCACATCAGGCAAATTCTTGATTTATTGACTCAGAATAGAATTTGAATAGACATAATATATTTTATACTCATAGTAAAGAAATGGCTCACCTCAAATTCTCCGGCTTTAGCTCTAAATGTTGCAACTTCGGATACAGCTTTCGATAATTCTGCCCTCAGTTGTGTTTCAATTTCACTTTCAGCAACCGCATCTTCAGATTTTGCTCCTTCTTGTTCGGATTTATTGTTTACAGACTCATTTGGTGGAGTTGCTTCAGCATTTTTGGATCTGCTGAATATGCTGTAATTACATGAACTATATGAGAGCAACCTCTTTACCGATTCTGTTAATCCTACACGTGGTGGTGTTGATGGTAGTAATGAGATATTTCGTGTTCCATTCAAGTAATTTAAATGAGAAACAATTGGTAAAGGTCTAGCGATGAGACGATTGACCCCTATTCTCAGGTGATTCATTTTTTTAATTGTATATATATATTTTTCAAAAACTTTTGTTCTAAACTTTTATATTATTACGACTATATTCCGGTTTCTAATATAAAACGTCCTTTTGATTCGTCGATTATATGTACATTTATCAGAATAATAAGTCTTTGTTCGTTGAGCAATACTATTACAAAAGTTGACTATGCTCTTCAATTTGCAATTGGGTAATTAACTTTGGATATAAAAAAAGTAAAAGTAAAAGTTATTTCATCAGAAATGTGTGAACTGTACTGTGTGAACTGCGTGGAAGAAATTTTTGTCGGAAAAAAAGGTTTGAAATGCACCAGAAACCACTCTCGAGCATAGATGCAAACAGTTTTCAATGTTTAATTCAATTAATTCAATTAATTCTTATCCGAAAGAAAAATTCATTAAAAATATTAAAATTCAGTCAATCGGGGGCAATTATTAGTTGGTTGACCCGTATTACGTAATATGGTGATGTGTAGTATGCTTAAAATATTTTAATTGCATTTGGTTCTCATATCTATATACAAAGCAAAACAATGAACAAACTCCACAAAAGGCATGAAGTTATGCACATAAAGTCTAGATGTACTTGGAGCGTAAGTCTTATAGGCATTTATTAATTAGTACTCTCAGAGTACTACTCTGTACTAATTTAGTAGTCTTAAGACATTTTAAACTTGTGTACAATTGAAAACATACAATTGTTTCATCTAGTTCCGATAAAAATTAAATGAAGTATATAATGGCTGAGCGTTCGCTACCGGCAATATATATGTAGTGTATGTGCATTTCATATACAACTGAAAATTGGGGAGAATCTCTCGTTGTCAGTGTCACACTGACAGTGTGAAATCATTTGACTTGCTGCTTTTATGTACATGGAGAGTTGGGTAGTATTGTACCAATTAATTGTACGTGACAATTGTTTAGTCGTCAATGATGGGGGAAAAGTAATGAAAAATGTGTGTGTATGAAAAAGAAATTCAAAGACTTTTAACTCGGACTATGGCCTATGGCTAGCATTTTATAACAACTATGAGAAGCTGATGAATGAACACTAGAGTATTTAGGAAGAGGTCAAGTAACGGTACATAGAAAACTGAGTGAGTTGGAAAGGTCAAAAAATGTGAGGAATCAGTAACTTCATTGGGACTGGCAAGGGGGACAGACTATAGAGAGACGGAGAATACTGAAGAAAATATATAGACTGACAGCCGCAAGTCAAAATTATCTCGTAACATCTAATTTTTTATTTTACCATCATGGTTTTCATATATATGTATATAAAAACAAGTAAAGGAAACAACAGTATGCTCTCTCCTCTCCATAAGCATATGTATTATGTATACATAGGAAGCATAAACAAGACCATCAACGTGGGTTGCAATAAAATCTGTCAAATAAGTTTTTTTACGATAGAAAAATCAAAGCATATACATATAGATGGATATAGAGAGATACTTGTGTTAGTACGGAATCCGTACTACGGATTACAAGTACATACACGATGAAAACATACATGTATATATAATATAATGTGTAGTAATACTCATAAACTATATTCACTACAGTAATATGTATACCAATTTACACACATTGGAGAAGTAGTATGTATGATGAATTCCCTATTCTCTCTCGTCGTATATATATAAGTTATATAATATAACGTATAAAAGTTTTTAGTTATAGTTGTTGTGGGTATATGTGTTTACTGTGTAGTTGTGTAGTGAAATAACTATGAACTAATGTGAAGCCGGTACTTGATATGTGGTGAAAAATTGAAAAATTCTACGACGGTCCAAACTTCCAAAGTCAAACAGACATAGATGAAGTTGAAGAAAAACTTGCTCAGCATCTTTTTTTCGCATCATTAGAGATGACTAGGTCGTGTCGTTTGGCTTCCGACAGTACTTTGAACCCTCTCACATACACACACACACTTCATCATCATCGAACCTTTTATAATGCATATATGATATTTCCCCAAAACCCGATCACGTCTCAACGGTCTCACATACACAAAAACATCTACTTATCCATAAATTCCAAGTAATTTTCACCAATAAAAGAATTTTTTGTTCTTAACACTCATTTTTTCTAGTTCTTTAATTTTTATCACTCGAAAATATATGCACACACACACACACCCTACATATATGCAAAGAACTTCAAACTCAATCAAGCAAACACACAGCTATACAACAATTATTTACAACTTTGTTTTTTTTCGTCTTTCTCTAAAGATGAGTATATATGACAGAACAGGTATGCATATATATCGTTTATATATCCAGGGAGTTGTCTCTAGAATCTAGGCTAGTGAGAATTTTACAATTACTGACTAGTACACACATAAATCTATGTACGTTTGACTGAAATTTTTACACCCAGGCTATTAATTTGGTCGTTAAAGTGTAGTCTTTAATTTCATACATAGATGCAAAGTGCTTGTATGTATATATGTGCATGTGTATCATCAGATTTTCTTATTTATATATTTGGTCTTTAACTGAACCATTATGTATAGATGTTCCATGATGAACACGAGATTTCCCATGTACGAGTCCGCAAGGATGAACAAAGCAGAATGTGTGTTCTTTCGTATCTAGAACGGTGAGAACAACTAATATTCCTTTGACGTGTTTATCGATACTGAAAATGAATTGTCGAGATCAAATTTCCCATTTCGTTTTGCGGAGATTGCCTTTCTCATAGATTTTATCAATTTTTTGTATCGTTTGTGTGTTTATTATACTCCCGTTTCTTCTGTCTCTTATGTCTCTTCAATACGGATGAGTTCTCATTTTGTTCCTCTTGACAATTATATTAGTCTAATAAAAGTAAAAAGTAAAAACGTGCAATGTTTTAAATTTCACTTGTGATTTGTTGGTATACAGCAGAGAGAAACGCTACACGTTCTTTGAGTTCTTTCCCTTCGTATTTTCTCTTTGTATGTATAGCTTTTGTAGCATATATCATTTTCTAAGATAAGGATGAGGAAGATGATGTCGATTGAAATTATTAACCACATGGACAACTCACTATTAATATTTAATATACATACATACATGCATGCTTACTGTTAGTGTGTGTGTGTGTGTGTCGTTATTCAATTCAGGATCCTTGTTATGTAATTACTTTTACTATAAAAAATTGTGTTTTGTTTTATTACGATGATGATCATCATCACAATAACAACGATGATTCGGATGTTAAGAAAGAGTGTACGATGACACCAACAACTAATAAACGACCACGTCTGCCATAATCTTAATGACTTTATTGTTGTTCTAGCAGCACAGATTTTGTGATTCCAGTCCCATTAAGGCGCGTCTAATTTTTTTTAAACTCCACATAAAATTTCTTTTTGTATTGGATTTGCAGTTTAATCATAACACAGATTCTCAATCCTTATCCCATGAAATTGTATATATTTTTGTCCGTCTTTTAAATTTTCGAGATTCAAGTGTAACAAATACAGAAGGGGATTTTAATCCCTCAAACCTATATTATTTCGTCCTATCTCGCCTAACATTTGTAAAATTCTTTCGTCTTCCTATTTCATATGTTTTCCCATTTAAAACATTCACGCGTTGCACTGAAATGGTACCTACGAAAATTTCCATATTTATATATAAAAAATATAGAACTTTGCCTATGTCATTCCGAAGATTGATTTTCCAATAAGAGATACATTGAGCTCATGTTACTAGATTAATTTGCAATTTAATAAGTTGAATTTATAGCTTGAAGAAATAAACATAATTAATGAAGTAACTGAAAAATACCCAACGTTGCTGACGTTTTCCATTTGGGTTCTATCAAGGTCGGTTTTCAGTTTCAAATACCAACAGTATCGGCCGTCGTTGACTATATATTCATAATTTTCCGAACGAGAGATGCGTAACTGCCTTATAACTGTACTATAAGCCTTAGTTGAATGTTGAATTAGTGATTGCATGTGTGGAATACGTGTTGAAATTTCTCTTATTTAAAATTTGTTGAATCAAATCAAATTCTTATTGTTTTTTGTATATGCCATATGTTCTGTAGACACTACAGAATCTCTTAATACTTACTAGAAAAGAGGGTTATGTTTGTAACTTTTGTGAAGAACATTTCCAAATGATTTGCATCAGATTTCTATCTTTTAATCAGGATTGATATCTTATTGGTACTTATTGGTAAGTCTATGTTGTGTGTGCGTGTGTTCATCTGCTTGCCTGCCCATGATTTTTGGTCAGTCCCCAAAGTAAAAACACGATGTTGGCCTTTAATGCATTATATCAGTATATCCTTCTCAATTAATTTTTTCTAGGAACGGTGGAAACGCATGTATTTTGCTTTTTGTTGGGTTTGTCCGTCATGTCTGGCCCGCATATGTTAATATGTTATAAATTTCCCATACTGCATGTACAGATAGTTGTTTTATAGCGAAAGATCAATGAATTCATAATGGATTAATTATTAATTTACAGCCCTGTGGTCTAATCAAACTTAGTCGTACATCAACTTTGCACCCATTTCACCCATATACTTAAATTGCTATTATAATACATTAGTGTAAATAAAGTGTGAAATACAAATACTAATACTATCAAAATTTCTGTAATATTCCTCACAAAAAAATAACAATCTATATGCATACACGTTATTCTTTTTCAGACAGGGGAAATAGTATCGTGAGACATAGTTTTCAAAATCTAACGGAAAAATATTTACTTATTTTAACTTTTACCACAACGTAAAATACATGTACTCTGTGTATACTTACTTTACTATTTACAAAATTCCGTACAGGTACACACATTATGCACTTGTATGGTTTATGTGTATACTTGGATTCAGGTACTATAGTATTAGTATATAGGGTTTGTATAAAACAGAAAACTGGAAATTGTATGATGCTGAGAGTGGAAAAAGGAGTAGGAGGTAACGGTTCTTCATTCATACACATAATATGTGTTGTTGCTCAGTGTAGTTGCTGGAGCACTTTTTATTTCGGCTGTTGACCCATCGACCATTTACTATCCATTCTCTGCATAAAACAACTATCATCATCTTCACTTCATTTCCTGCAGCAATAGCAACAGTAACCAAATCCAGTCTTTGATTTTCATCTCCTCATCTCAAAAGATTTTCTGTGCAAAATTACAAGGCAAAGTGCTAACTCCTCTCGTATATATGTACCCCTTTTGTTTATATACGTAATATATACTGTACATATACTATATATATATAATATATATGTACTTTCTTGATGTATGCAGTAAATCCTACCACACAAAGTACATGTATACATATAGTATTTTATTGCACGTCTATATGCACAAAAAACAAAAACATATAACCCTTCATCTTGATTTTCATTATGTGGTTTCCTCAAAGTCATGAGAAGGCATCACCTTTGTACGTATACGACCACATCAGTACACGTTATACTTTGACTTAACCTTATACACTTTGTATACCAATCCCAAATACAGATACAAGAGGATATATTGTTAGATATGAATTTAATGGATGTATCAAAATATAGCCTCTAGACTACGATGGAAAATTATCGACAACCCACTTTTTGTTCTCAAATAAATATGCTCAAGCAAGTAATTTTTTGATTTATAGCTGAACCCCATGGTACATTTATTATGCAATAATATTAGCGTGCGATTAGATTTAAGCTGAGAGCTTCTTCGGTCTGACTATAGAATATATTGGCACATGTTTTCCTGCAGTTTTTATTGTTAGTTTTCTTGTAATACGATACCTAAACCAAAGGAGAGATGAGATGAGCCGTCATCGTGTGGAGAAAATTAGATTACGCTCATCTTGAATTCTCTCTCCTCTCTCTTCTGTCTCTCTTTGCATTAATTTTTATGAACTGTAATGTACCACAAGTTGAAAATACGAAACTTGGTGATGTAGTAATTATGATTGCATTTCCTATTTCATTCCTGCTTCGAGCAAGTAGTACTTTGTTACCATATACTTCATATCCATCTACTCATCAACTTTTCCAAGCCCAGCATCATTTTTTTGTAATTTTAATTGATTTTCTTTTTTTTTTTTAAAAAAAAAACGTAGTGGGTTTGGTTGTCCTTTTTTCGAATGGTTATTCTTTATCTTTATGGTGTGTTGTTTTAGTGTGAGACATTACGAAGTTGAATTTACGGTCTGTGTAAGTGCGTAGCTGTCTTGAAAGGTCATTATCGTCATTGTACACAGTTATAATGTAATAATTGTCATTAGAAACACGGTACGTTTAGTCATCTTTTTGTCATCTGATTTCTCCGAATTTATTGTTATGTACGATATATACATTTATAAATGACTAAGAACCGTAGAGCATTTATGAACACTAGATTGAAAAAATATTCTTGGAATTTCCAAGTTGGAAAGTCACATTTCCTTTTAGTACAAATTCCGCAAGATTATTCTATCTTATTCTCATATAAATGAGATTTCCCTTTAATCCCTAAATGTATACAGACCTGTGTAATATAATCTGTGTACAATTACTTTGTTGTTTGTTTTGTATCCATATACATATTGCGTGGGAGGATTCTGTTATTGGGTTCAAGAATTTTGATACTGTGGAACGGCTTAACTCGAAACAGTGACTCGGACCTGGACAAACTGGATCTGGGAGACAGTGACAGAGACTGATGCACTACTGTAATGTGATATAATCAAACATAAGGAAAGAAAATAGCATGATACGATGTAATTGGAAACAACATGGAATTCGCAAATCTCTATTGAAGTAACCCGAACCGAACGAGAAAGAGGAAATTCTCTCTACAGACAGAGAGAGAGAGAGGAGGGAGATGCGTGGAAATTCTATACTTATGTATACGTGTGCAAATGGCGTATAAAATTCTACACGAATACCTACAGCTGGTCAAAGGGAAGATGCCTGTCTATATGTATATCTGTAGAACTATGTATAAATGGAATTTGTAATCAAACACCAGGACTGCGGCTTCTTCGCACAACCAAAAAATATCTGTATGTATCTGTAGTTTCATCTTCACTGACTCCCTCGGAGGTACAAATAAGATTCTGTCACTCAAAATACAGGGAGCAATGGGAGTATGTAATACATGTTCCATGATCAAATGTAAAGAGAAAACTCGTGTAGTAGGTACAATTTGACTTATAAATAGACATAGGTATATAGGAGTAGGAAGAAATTGGAATGGGTGGTCATAGCTATAACAATATGAGGGAAAAAACCCATGTTTCTCCATGTTTGTGAAAAGAAGACCATATTGGTGGAGACAAGGCAATCAAGCTCAAGACTCCAAGTCGAAACCGATCGAGGATGAGACTTCAATATCTGTATATATATATATTTGAGAATGGTTTGAGTACATATTATGCACAGAGTACGGACATGACACTGCATAAGACACCATCAAGGAATCAGCTCCGTATTACATAGATACTTTTGACTATACTACTATGTACATATGTACTACGCCATTACGATGTCTACAGTCTAGTCAGTCTAGCTGTTTTATGATTATGATTATGTATACTCTCTGTGTATGTATGTGCATGTGTATGTATGTGCATGTGTATGTATATGGAAAACCAAGTATAGGATGTATATAGGCAGAGAATTTCAGTATATGCCCATTGTATTTGTATGTACATTTTTTGTCATATACTTGATGGACAAGGAAACAGAAGAACTGATTCTGGTTTTGGTTTGGGTAGCTCCCGGGTCATGAGACCAATACAGACAATTTTCTCAAGTTCTGTGACTGTGTGTGACTGTGAAGTGACTGAAGAGGAGAGAAAACTTGTCTGGCAAGGGTGAATACTTTCACGGTCAACATCAACGTTCAATGATTGACGAGAAGGATAGTTAAGCATCGACAATCATATAAATTAAAATCGAAAAATTCCTGTTATGTATTATACAAAAAAAGAAATTTCAATATTTACTAGGTGTGCTTTTCAACTTTTGAAAGACAAATTGTGAGTTGTTGGTCATCGCTCACACACTTATTTGCTTTCATCTCAAAAGAAAACTTTTAGACTTTAGCCAAAATGAATTCCTTCAAGTTGAAGGCTTCAACTTCATGAAAAATAATAAACTAATGAATTACGACTCTCATAAAATACAAAATTTCTTGTATACATACTTGATTTTGTTCGCCTTCATTATGCTAATCAGAGCCTCTGATTCAGAGGTCTTCATTCTACATCCGTATTTCTCTCATTCTCATCATCATTCTATTATGCATCTCTCTTTGTGCAAATGCTAAATTACAAGTTCATTTTCAGTATTTTCACTCACATTTAGACAGACATACGCACCAGCTAATCAGTCACTGATTTTCAGTGACATTTTGACATCATGACTTCTGATTACAAGTTCGAATATTAGATATTGAATATCCTCTGTGTTTATTAAGCTCAAAACCATTGCGGAATTATGCGGGGGGGGGGACATCTCTTCAACAAAAGAAGGGAATAAAGAACGGAAAGAAAACGTACAAGATTTTAATTATGAAATGAACGTGAGGAGCTTAAGAAATATAATAGTGTTTTTTTCCATAAAAACTTGGATGCAAATTGCAATTCCATTATTTAGCAAAACTCACACAGTCACAGTATATAGCAGAGATATTCTCTGCTATATTCTTATTACTTCCGCCATAAGAAAAATATTTATAAAAAAATGTCTTTCTTTTTCAAAATTGTGTACACGAATACAAAAACAAAAGAGTCAATGGAAATACTTAATTACAATATATTACTATGAAAAATGTGAACATTTCCCGTAAACTTGATTCATTTTTTTTCCACCGGGCTAAAGAATATATATATGATCATGAGGATTAAAAAAAAAAGAGAGAAATAATCAAAAACATGAGAATTGTAATACGGTATATTGAATAATGAATATACTTTGGATTCTTTTGGATTTGGATAATATAAATTTCTTGTTTTCAACCTGTGTAATATTATATAAAGTAAGACGATGAGGAAAAACAGGGAGAGAGAAGAGGGGGGAATTTGGCAAAAGAATTCATACAGGTTGGAAAAGTTGGAATGGACTGTGAAATGATATTTTGTTTTTAGGAGAGTGTGGTCAAGCAGCTTTTTTTTTTAAATTCCATTCAGAATGGCTGATGAGAGAGAGAGATGATGAGGAAAAATAATCGAGGAACTACTACATACAGTTCTGTTGTATATACGGAGTGAGAGGAGAGAGAGAGAGAGAGAGAGAGATAAAAAAACAGAGTTACAGAGTTTGTGGGGTGCACTTTGACTGACTTGACCACGATATACAAGAGAGATACAGAGAGAGAGAGAGAGAGAGAGAGAGATGTGGTACCGCTGGTGGGTATTATTTTCCTTGGCTGGTTTAAAGAGACATGATGAAGTTTAGTCGAGTATTCGCTATGGTATGGTAAGTCATTGATGGATTGACTGTTTTTTGCACCGGGTGGATTTTGCAATGACCCATCTCTCTACATGTTGTTGTCTCCACCCCCGTTGAACCTCACAATCTCTCTGTTGTCTTTCTACTTTTCTTACGTTACTTTTCACTTATGATCGAGCATATCTGAGTAAAGTGAGCGATTGTGTATGTGTGTCTGTGTTTCTGTGTGTGTATACACGTTTTTATTACGGCTCTACGTCGTCATCTTCATCTTGGTCTCTTGGACGCCTTTAAGGTTATGGTACTCTCATACACTTTGGCTCTCTCTCTCTCTCTCTTCCCTTCCGTCATGTAATACCCATGTCCCATGTAGTCCGTATCAAGTGTACTGGTTTTTCTATGTTTTTTTTTCGCAATCCACTCTCAAATATACATGTACCATGTATTTAGTACAATAACAAGTGCTGTGACCATAAGAATTACCGGTGCAAATGGCCATCATCTGACTTTTGCTTCATTGGGATTTGTTCCACCCTTTGCCAGAAGGGCTCTTCACATATACCAGTTTTATATGGATGTCACAGAGGCTCGGAAAATCTTTAAAAGCAATCGGTATTTGTAATTGAACGTATAGTTCTTTGTTGGCCATCTCACTCTTCACTTCTTCACTCCAAAAAATCCTCTCTCTCGTGGTGAATTTTCATTTCACAAAAAAGTTATTCCATAATTTCCGTATACATCAAAAGTCTTCTCAACACAAAATCAAAAAAGTTTGAAGTATACAATCAGTTACAAGTTGTTTTAAATCCTAAATTTGGATTTATTTTGTCCATGGTTCAAAAAAGTGAGATTTCTTTTCAAAAAAAAAAAAAAAACTTCAAGTGAAAATTTTCCCTTTGTTTCTTTAATACAAGTGAAAATTCGGACTCAGCTAATTTGGAAGCTGATATGTAAAAATCAACTGAAGAAAGAAACATTTTACTATAGGAAATCTCAATTAGAGAATCCTTTGAAACTCGAGAACTCTTAAACCAAAAGTTAATTTCCTCACGTGCTTTCCACAGCTTCACAACAGCAACATGGAATATTTTTATATGTTTTGTATACTTTCTTCTTTGGAAAATTTTCGCGTCATGGGATTCTCTTTGCAAAAGGTGTATGTAAAATGGGTATATTGCGTATCAACCAATAAGCCGGACTGTAAACAATTTTAATTGTAACACTCTTTCATATTTTCTTTTCCTCTTAATGACTGCTTATTTTGGTCTAGTTAATTGTTACTAGTTAATCGAGTTGGCAGGGACTAAACAAATTACTAATGCACTAATATACTTATTTGTATACTTCAATATTTGGAAAATTACAACATCAAAATCAAAATTTTAACAGAATATGAAATTCGTGTTTTTTTTTTTAAATTTTCTTTTTCCAAAAAATGGATACTATATTTTGATTTAATCACTCACTACAATATTTTTTAGTTGATTTATTTTTCTTGTACCTTTTTTTCTTATGTAATATAAGTAGATTGAACGTCTTAATGCATAGTAAAATGTGAGTTTTGTGCATGGGTTTTGGTTTTCGATACAGTTTTGGCTCATATACATATGCGAGACTATAATTTTCTAAAATTAACAAAAGTGACGACCAAGTATATATATTTGTGAAAATTTCAAAGGTAAATTTTGTTGGTTCCAGAAAAGTTCCTGCCCACAAAATTTGGATGACCTTCAAGGACGATGATTATTTAATTATATTTAACTATTATTTGCTGACTTCGTTTCTGGGTAGGGGCGGCGCGGGTAGTTGTAATTTGAATCAAACCCCTCCCCCCTCCCCAGGGGGACATTCATGCAAAATCAACAGTGACATTTTTCAGTTTTCTGAAAAACGTTTCCCCCCGAATCCCAAGTCCTAGGATTTGACATGAGCCCATTCAATGACTTTTATATACGATGGATAATTGAAAACAAATGGACAATCGTTTCTGGACATCATTTTCAAGGCCAAAGTGCTGGGAAAAATATATAGAATATATTGATGTTTCTTTTTGTCATAAAACTACAGATAAAAATAATTTGTAATAAAAGATGATTTTCTCATTTCACATATTTCCTTCATTTTACTCCATCATCAAAACTCAAAACATTAGTATCAAAATGCACGTAGAAATTGTGTCAAATTCTCCGAATTTAAATCGTTTATGGTCTACATTTTGCATGCTTGTGCATAAATTATATGACGAATAGAATCAATAAAGATGTCTCAAGGGAATGGACGAAGAGAAATTCGGGCAACTGTAAAAGAGCAATTGGTATTTTTTTTATGTCATTATGCTAATTCCCAACTGCATAAACCAGGAAAAAAACGTAGATGTATTATTTTTTCTACTGACTTTTTATGTACTCACCGTGTCTTCATGGATTGCGGGAGGCAGAACGAATTGATTGAATGCGGACAAATGAAGCTTAACCCATAATATTTAGGTGTCCATACTGGATTTTACATAATATTATTACGAATAATTTATTAAGTAACACAATCATAAACTGTTTTCTTATAACGGACTGAAGACAAGGCCAGTTTTGATCATTGATTTCAATGATTGCATAAAGGCTAATAGTGCTAATACCAATGGCCTAATTCAAAAGTATAAACCTAAGATATTCATGCGGATGGGTAAAGTTTCTGTCATGATTCAATTTGGACTCTACCCAACTTCACAAGCTGTTAAAGCAATTTTATTCTCATCTAGAGATAATACTGATTGCAAAAAAAAAAAAAAACAACAACAACAAGCATTGAAAAAACTAAACTTTTCTATACGACCATCATTAACAAAGTAATAAAAAAAAGGATGTAAAATGAATGCGTTCTCTCATCCTCTCCGACCCAAATAATTTTCGTTGCACTTTTTTCCTATCCCTTAAGCCAAACACAGCAGTTAGTTTAAGCATGATTGAAACTATAGGAGAAAAGCTAAAGTTCAAAACCAAACAAATAACGAAAACAATTCTCAATTCAGCCTATGAGACTCGTCAAAGTTTTGACCTGCATGACATTAATGAACTTCTCTAAATTAAAATAGGAAACGTATATACACAAACACTTATTTAAAATCCTCATGTAGTGTTTAGAAAACATTATTCCTGAATTCCGAATAGAAAGGCAAATATAAGGGTTTATCTGTACTTTATCTGTACGTAAGACAAAATGAGGCATTTGCAATATTTGTATTTTGTATGGTATATTCCCTCTATGTAGAGATTTAAGAGGTTGTACGGAAAATCGTACTGTGTGTGAACAACTAAAACTTGACTTACCTATTTGTTTCCTAGTACATTCTGACATTTTGCACGTATAGGTAATTTTAAATGTATACACGGTTTGCTATGGATTTTGAATAGAAAACTAAAACAATTAAAATTAGCGAGATTGGTAAAATCTACTTCACGGAAATCCTGTACATATTTCCATGTCTGACAATGAGTGTTGAAAAAGACAAAGAGAGAGAGAGAAGAAGAGAATTTAAATCTTATTGGTAGTAGACTCTTCCAAAACTCCAAATTTCCACCAAAAAGCTAAAAACGTTTAGCACTTGGAATGGCATTAAAAAACGATGCGATGAAACAAAGTTCTAAGTCAGATTGCCAGTGCGTCAAAGCATCCAAACTTAAGAACAAAGTCTCCTCAACTTTTTCGTCAATCTTTCGAGAGAGGGCGATTCCATGCTTGATATTACTTTCCCTAGAAATATGTGTCTATCATTCCTCTCGATAATCTCGATAAAAGTTGATTCAATTATACATAGATAATATATAGGGAGAAAACGTTTGCTGGGATTTGAATGTTAAAAGACTATCGTTACATATTAAGTACGATATGTATTGTAGTTGCGTATGTAAAAGTGAAGACAGTCAAAAATGTTTATCTTTATTACTGGACTGTGCAGGAATCTCCTGTGTGTTTGTTTACCAAAGAACTCGCTTAGGATATAGCGAGGACGGAAATCAGAGTGAAAGGAGAGAGTTTGACACACACGATGATGAAAAGAAACATGTTTATACAGTTTATGTGTTCACAATTTCGACTTTGAACATTTTTACGTACTGATTCCTTGGTAAATATTCTTTCACTTGAAGAAAATGAGCCGACATCTTTGAGTAAGAATGATTTATTAGGCTGTAAATCTTTAGTTTTGACATTCTGTTAGTAATATCTTCACTTTTTTTTGTTTTATTTCTATTTTTTAATAGTCAGACACTTTACTTTGTTTTTATTTTGATTGTTCACTTAGTAAATATCAAGTACATCCTCACTTAGAACAATGTCTTATATAATCCTTTTCCTTGTTAACACTTAAAGCATTTAATTTCGATTTTGAAGAAAGTTTCTAAAGTCTAAACACTACATTTCCGTTTGCCTAAAGTGCTATTTTTAAATACAAAAAAAAACGGCGTCTTTGCATAGTTAAACTAACGAACAAAAAGAAAACAATAAAGGCGATGACATTTCAAGGGAAACATTATTCAATATACAAGTTAATGACAGAATTAATGAATCAAAATGACTGCTATCTCTCCTGTCTTCAGTTCATAAATAAAAGATGAATGTGTAAAATGTCTGTCAGGAAAGCCATTTCAACGTGTTCCTCACGAGCAAATGTATCATCATTCTTTTTCTGTCGACAGAAAAATCAAGTCTGCCACAGGAGATTCGAAGGCATCATTTCCACAATTACACATTCTAAATTTAAAAAAAAATAATCTTGAATCAAACTCCGAAATGTGACCCAATTTACAGAACTTTTCCAATTTGAGTCGAAATTCAGACCTTTAACTACGCAAATAAGTATTCGTAGTGGGTGTAATGCTATGAAAGAATTCCCAGTAAGTAGTAGTCCATAAAATAAGCTAAAGAAATTGTGACCATTGGTAAGATAAACATATATACATGTTACATATATAAATTTCATAACTCAGAGAGTAAGAGAGATGGAGAGAGGATGGAAATGTGTCGTCAAGAAGACATTGTCATAGTAACTAAAGAGGCGCCTTCAAATCTTACATTTGATGGGCAAATTAAAAGTCATTTATAACGCATCAAAAACAACCACATTACTAATATGTATATACCAAACGCAAACGCAAACGCAAACCAAACCATTATGATTTATAGAGGGTAAAGGGATGATTGATTACTTTCTGACTTTTGATATCTTGACCTTTTGAACGTCACACATTGAATAAAAACTACCACATTTGACTACTGATTTGTGTGTATGTATCTGCGTGTATGTACGAATAATCATTTTGGAGAAATTAGCAAGTCACGAGTCAGAGTCAAAAGATTACTCAGTATTTCAAACTTTCCTATGTTTACATTGAATTAAATTAAATGATGGGTGACAGAATTGACCAAGAATCTTCAAATCGGTCAGCTTATTTAACATTTACACGCAGACAAACACTGTGGATGTAAAGCATTTTCAATTCTCCCTTTATACTTCATGTGAGACTGGCCATTCCTTGTCTTGTACATATAATATTCTGAATTTTCTCTAAATTTAAATGTGTAGCTGTGTGCTATATTTACTCAAACCAAATTTGAAATTTTCATTTCATTTCATTTTATTCAGCTGCTCGCTTCAAGACAAAAACTATCGAAGGAAATGAAAAAAATAAACATGTGGAAAGCCTCATTTTTCAAAACTATCCAACAAAATTGGGCCAGGAAAAAAAGAAAAAGATATACGAAGAGATGACATTTTCGGCCTATCACTGATAACAAAATAAATAAGTGAGAAATTCGTTCATGTACAGAAGAAGGCAAACATTTGTACATAGAAATCGAGGCAGGTCTGTATTGTTGATAAGTCGAGTGGTGAATGCAACTAGTAGCCAGAAAGAGAAAATACTCTCTACCTATATATAGGTACAGTATCCGTATATGCAGAGAATGTGTCGTCGATGCGATGGAAAATGAAAATGTCAAATGTCCAGCTCAACTCCTCGAGAGGGTGATGCATTTATCATTTGTTCATTTCCCACATCCCTCAAATGAAAAGAATGAGAAGCTCCCAGTCAATCTACCTGTTGTACATATTCTTACTTATATATCTAAGTATGTATTTGATATTGCTTCAAGCCATACACATATTTTATAAGTAGTCAGTACCATGCGTTTCCAAGTGAGCAACGAGAATGAAAGTAGTATATAAAGTCTCAACTACCAACCACTTGAACAAACCTGTCCGAATGATAAATAAATACGAAAATGCGATCTATATGCGTATCTATATGCAAAGTATATAGAAGTGAACAAATGATCATCGAGTTGCGTTGAACAAGACAAAGTTTGAAGAACTTTTGCCAAGAGCTTTTCAGAAATTCAAATAGGCGCACTCAATCCGGAATCGTCATTCGTCATCTCTGTACTGCAAATGTATGTATGTACAAAGTAAAATAAAATTGTAACTTTTCCCTTATTGTTCAGGCGTTCAGGTGAGTTTGGAATAGGATAGAGATGTTATAACTTATAAGTATATAAAGAGCCCAGTACTTTGCATTGGAGTGCTTTGGTGCATGTATTTATTTATTAGTGTTGCTCCACAAAAGTCTCACACTGATTTCTCGCCGAGGAGAATTCTGGAGAATGACAATATTATGATTTATGAAGACAACTGCTATTCTTCAAATATGACTATTTCCTGTCCATTGTATTGCACACTGTAGCTGTCTATATCTCTGTAGTCAGTAGTCAGTAGTAGGGAAATTCATGCATTGTGTATTGAAGTGTTATTTTTAAAAATATGAAATAAGAATCTGACACGATGAGTTTTCTAAAGCTCTCTGTCTGAAAGGTGAAAAAAGTTAATGGCTTACTACTTATTTTGACTGATTATGGATTTGATGATGCATTGACTGGTCAATTCTCAAATTCTCACTGTCAACAGACAGTCGCGCGTGGTATGGCAGACGGGAATGTCAAACTATTTACGGTATATTTGCATACTGGAATTAGTTGAAGTGTTCAATATGCATAAGAGTAAAAGGTAAAAGGTGTAAAATATAAAGGGGTACATACGAATGTCTATTGTTCTATACTTATAAGCCTATTTATCATATTTGAGCTGGAGAGACGTGAAAGTACATATGGTACATATATACCTATTACCTACATACTCGAACTTTGGTTGTTGGAGTGCGTGGAAGCTGGTAGGTTTATGTATATAAATTCACTACCTACATATGTATGTGTATTTACAATGGATGATACAAAAGTATAGTGGTCAGAAAAGGACTGACGATGAGATTCAGAAGAATTCCAGAGAGAGAATAAACGATCGACCACAATGACAAAATATCCTGAATGGCCTACAATCTCCAAAATGGACTGTAGGTATGTATATTATGTTATATATGCAACTGTGTGTCCAGTATTGATTGACAGTCACCCATTGAGTTTCCTAAGTGGTCAATTATGTGGACACAAGGGAGAGAGAGGGACTTGAGAAGTAGACTGCTTATCTCGTCTCCGGCCAGATGTCTTGTGTGATAACCCATAACCAACTCCCATTTTATTTCACAAATCCATCATCATCTCTGTCAAAACACTCGTATTAATAACACCTTTCGTTGAACCTTGTGCCAATAGCTGCGGATAGACAGTCTGTTCTAGCCAACTAGCTACCAAGCCTATTACTAATATATGTTCCTCTACTCTGCCTATACTTTCATACACTCACTACATTATTTTGAAACATTCTTTTTTCAACAGCCTCTACTTGTGTACACATACACACACACATGTTACACTCATACAGCTCACACCTCACCAGTCCCAATTCAAAAAGTCACATAAGACATAACGCTCCGATGATGACGACCCCACTACCAAACCCCTTACAAAAGATAAATCTTCAATAATTGTTTATTTGAAAAGCCAAGAGTGAGGATTCAGAATTGGGAACTGGGGCCAAGGCACAAGAAACAACAAAACACTCCACATGTAATTCCTTGTTGGACTTTCTATATACTATATACATATACTTGAAACTTTTACATCAAGTCACCAGTCACCTAGAAAATAGAAAACCCACAACTAAAACTCCCCTCCCCTCCCTTTATTTAAGACATTCTAACTATGTATCATGTAAAAACCTACACGAATTTCCATATTGTAGTCGTACATAGGTAGTTAGAAAGCATGTTACAGTCCTTTATTTTTAGATGAGCGTAATGATTTTATTCCTTGTAAAATATTTCAAAGGTCGTTAGTTACTACAGATATGGCAGGGACAAGATTTGTGTAATTACTCTACTTAGTCGCCATTCATCAGTCGGCTGCTATATGAAGAGTTCTTTAATCTGTTTCCATTGTAGCATTTAGAGCACATAGCAAAAAGAAAAAAAAATTGCCACCGAAAAACATTTGACACCATATACCAAGTATTACCAAGGCCCAAAACTAACGCGAATCATAAACTCTCTCAACTGTCAGCAGTATATATTACTATATATTTGTGTTTAATCGATTTTTTATTGTTGTTGTACCTTGTAAAAAATGAACCGTGAGAAGGGATGACTTTAACCACAAAGTTCATCTTAAATGACATTTCATGTGCCCATTCATATTTTTACACATGTACAATACCTATTTATTTACCTACTTACATTTCACGCTATGAAGCTCCTCATTGTTATTCACATTATACATATGTAAATTTAATTGTAGTCAGTAAAGTACGTACCAAAATGAGTTTTATTTGAATCAGATGACGAGGACGAGAAAAACAGATACAAAAAGAAGTTCAATTACAAATGATCAAATTACAAATGAGTTGAAGATATACTATATATTTGTATATATCTGTAACGCTACCGGGTATTTTGTGCTAACGCTCCTGTTTTGTATTCAAATTTAATGGCTTGTAATTTAATAGGTAAGGAAGAATTATATTTTATTATACATATTACAAAAATGTTTAGTTCCATAATTAGTTCAAACTACGTTACATTTGTAATAGCTGTTTGAAACAAGGAGAATCCATATCATTAAAAGCAGTACATGTACTGCTTTTAATGATATGAATTTGAAATTACTTGAATGCATATAGATACAATGTGCAGACTTTACAGTAGTAACGCTGTAAATTTTATTGTTAGGTGTGAGAGCAGAGAGATCATAAATAAAATGAATAACTAGACAAAAAATAATATTGGTTCAATCTGACTCAGTATATAATTCATGACGATGTAAATGTAAGTCGCTACCTATGTATATTACACATATGCATTTAATAATATGTAGTTTTTACATCAGTTATCAACTGCTAGTTAGTTAGTGTTGGTGTTGGTTGGCTAAAAAAAAAAATCTATCTTTTTTCGTCCTCGTAAACTGAGCCCAGAGAATTAGAGTATAAAATCTAAAGTTTATGCATATAATAAGAGTAGCAATATGATTGAATTTGTAATTTGTTAGCGAGACTACATCCACACACACACACACACTTGCGATTGTGACAGTTGACGTTCCCTTATCTCGAGTCCTAGTGAAACACGATTAGCTAAACACTACTCGGGATAAGATAATATCTTCATGCAATTATTATTGACATTTGAACCGAGAGTCTGACAAATCTTCAATTCACTTGGTCCTTTCGTGTTTTATGTCTCACATTGACTGTCTGTTTTTTTTCACGAATAAAAAGCTACCGAAAGAAAGTCTTGTCCATTCTATCAGTTTCCAATGTCCATGTCCACATTTGCCTGTTTTATTTGCTTAGTATTCAATTTCATTACTATTACTTCCTCTCTCCTTCCAAAGAAAAAATATACATACATATTAGAAAATGTCACATGGAAAAGAAAATAATGAGAAAAGATTTTTATATATTTTCCGTGGAGCTCATGCATTATTTAATTAGCAAGTAGTTGAGTTTCAGGATATCTCATACAAGATTTCAAAGACGAGATGATTTTCCTCTGTGAATTTCTTTTACAAAAGAGAGAGAGAGAGAGAGAGAGAGAGAGAGAGAGAGAGAGAAGGGAGAAATTGGCATAGGTATATATATCGTATAGTATGGAGTCTGCAACGGTGGTCTGGTCTGGTCTCCTCTGAGTGAAATGTTAAACAAAATATGAAACAAGCGGAATAGGTATAGGTATATGTGTTTTCATATATGGCTGTACATAAGGTGAGACACGCATTAGCCATACGGGCCATTTAATGTTGACTGTTGAACGCAAAAATTATTATGTTTTCCACTGGAGCTTTCACGACGAACTAAATATGTTTTTCTGAGACCGAATGGATTTTGACGTGAACTCCGATTACTTGCACTAAAAACCCTCTCCGAGTTTTACCTACGTGTACAGTATGTATATTATATAGTATGTTATATGTTAGTTGTACACAGTACATACATATACATATAGGGAAAAGTGCAATATTGCAATACCGGAGAGAGTAGTTAAAAATTGTCTAGTTTCTAGTTTCAGACTAGTTGTGTTTTGTACATACATTTACGTATATATATGCTTGTACTATTATTATTATTATTACTATTTAGTGGAGTGTATGCATTGAATAGAATGTGCTGCACACATAGGTATGTACATATTATAATGTACAAGTTTGTTTTGAGTGTTCAAGTGATTAAAGTCGTCGGGGCTCAGTTTTGGACGACCCCCAAAAAGCCCCTCAATTTTCTTTCTGAGATAATCCATGCTTTAAAAACCTGGACAAATTTATCGCCACTTCCACTTGAATAGATTATTGCTTCATCGCTTGTAGTCATGTTTGTATTTCGTTATTCCTAGCACGAGTAACAAGTAAAAGGCAAGAGAGAGTATATAGACAAAAAAAAAAAAACATTTAGTTTTCACCGTGACAGTTTCCACAACGCTGTTCTCCATACACATAACTCTTCAAACAATAGCCTAATGATTTTATTTACTCAATTTCTTGATATCTCACTTCCTTGCACAATCATAACAATTTCTACCGTTGTGTATTTCCCATAGAACAAGTGAATTAAAAAAAATCCGGCTCTCGAATTTTACATACGGAAAACTGGAAACCGACAACAGAAAATAGTGAATTGTGACTAAGTAAAAAATAAAAAAAACGTTCTTGTATATTTATGGAAAATAATACATACATATGAATGTGTGACTTTGGATTTTAAATTGTAAAAGTGCAAATGGGATTTTTCAACTAGTGTGAAATTTTGGTTGGTTCCATGACCTAACTTTTTTGGCTGAAAACTAGAAATAAACCACTCAGCTGTGCAAAAAAGAAAATTCTTTCTATATACTCTTGTCGTCACATTTTACATTAAAAGTTATTTTATTTTCTTAGTTTAAGTTTGAACTACATGCAACTTCAATCTTCAATTGCTTGTCAACGTTCCAGAGAGAAACATGTGCTCTCTTTAAAACCTATATACATACTGTGTCATTGGGCTCTACAAATGTACTGAACTACTGACTAAAGTGATATAGTGTGTATAGTAAGTAAATTTTGTACGCATAACTGATATGCATGCCCGCATGTAGTGTATCTTCCCATTAGTGTTCAAACAGTTATAGAACATATACATTTAATCAAATTTCAATTGGATTTACTTTACAAATACGAAACGAGTCAGTTGCCTCCGCAAATATGAAATAATAATAGGTATGTCAAACTGCAATATCTGTATTGTTTTTATATAATGTTGATTATACTCGGTATACTGCATGTTCTGATAATTTAATTGTCATTTTATTTGTAAAATGGAGCACACCTGTCGGCAAATCTTTGCCAATAAAACAACCCCAGACTCCAGATTCAGTCTGGAATCATTATTATTATTATTATTGTTATTATTAAGTAATTACTTGGAAGCTAAGGGAGTCTCGTACACACCTGTACTTTACGTTTAAAAAAAAGCATCGTTAAATGAGTTCAATAACTGGAAGTATGTATATTTGTAGTGATCAAAAAATACGATCGGTGAAACTGTGCGGTGTAAAGTTTACCTATACTTTTCTATTTTTTTATTCTTATATTCACAGAAAAGAAATTATGGAATGAAAAGTGTCAACCGCCTTGAACCAAAATTTCAATATCAACATCATGAAGGACAGTTTTCCTCAAAATGGTGAGTAAAAATTTAAATTTGATCTTGTTGTTTTATATTACTTGGAATACGTTAGGACTGACAATGAGACCTTGTTTTTTGATATTTTGACATACTGTCATCAGATAAAAACATAGGACGTACATGAAAGAGAAGTGGACACTTTCATTTTGTCACAGTAGTTTTTTTTTGGACGTTACAAAAACACATAAATATTTAAAAATATAGAAATACTATAGTGTAAGCAAGGGAAGAAATATTCGAGTGATAATAATAATAATCTGTATTATTATATGTGGGATAGGATTTTTCTCATATTTTTTCTCGTTCGTTCTCCTTGTTCCCTCTTGTTTACACTTTACAACTGTATACATGGTGTCATATATCATAATATTCATAATATCCATGTGCCTTTCACGGAATATGTGTGTGAGCTTTGACTGTGTCTGTCGTTGATTGTTGACATGCATAATATATATGTATATATACCTACAGACATTCATCTGAAATGAAATCCAAATCCAATTCAATCGATGATGTGGTGCCCTTACGAGTGAGCCTTCTTCTTATCAGGGAATAACTTTTCAATCATCATGGGTTTCCAAGTATATACACATACACACTCACATTTTGTCAGCTACCTGGTTCCTTTGTGTGTGTGTGTGTGTGTGTGTGTGTGTGTGTGTGTGTGTGTGTGTGTGTGTATTCTCTTATCTGTATCTAATGTGTGTGGACTCTGACTGTGGTGAGAGCATATTAAATTCGTTTTCCCACCTCACCTTGTACTTGTACTGAGAAAAACATGGGGAGAAAACGAGAATTGAGAACTGTAACTTTACACTAAGTGCTTGAATAAAATAAACTTGGAAAACTATATATATATACTATATACACTATGAAGAGTCTCCAGATTCATGTCATGTGAGTGAAAAAAAACTCCCAAGCTGTTTACTTTGTACGCAGCTACATTTTTCAATGTTTCGTAAGATTGAATTAGAAATCCTGACTCGGAATTTCTAAGAAATTAAGAATTACGAAATTAGGTTTTTCAACATTCATTTCAATGAACTTTCATTTTAATCTAATTTCATGTTTTATCTTTCCGGTAACAATATCATGCTCTACAAAATAAATACTAAACAGGAATACAAAGTTCAGAAAATTTGATTTAGATATATACTATCTGGGATATGCCGATTGACAAGTATGTACAGAGAAAAACGAAACAGCAAGAAATACATTTATGTGTGTGATAAACCAGACGCGAGAGACTAAATGGTAAAAGTGTGCTACAGGGAAAATGTACTGTGTCGTCTGATTGTGAGTGAATGTGTATTTGTTTGCGTGGATTTCTACTATTTATTCAGTTGTTACTTGACATTTAATTTAATAATCATGATTGTTATGAAAACTATGTCGTTTATCGATTGTTTGCACTCATGTACAAGCTGAGAGTTATGTATTGTATTGTATTGTGTATGCATGTGTGTGTGTGTATCTGTATATATGTTATGGGTGGACGGGGGAGGGGAATGAGAGAGATAGGACATTACGATAATAATTGCGATACAATGTTTGTTTTTGTTACATTGAGAAATATGTATGGAAGCATCATCATTCGAATTTTGAGTCCCTCACAACAATTTAAACATGCCATCCAAGCTACTTGTTTTTGTTCATGAGCACGTTTTTCTTGTATACCAACGTACAAATAAATATTTTACATTTATTTGTCATATATATTCTAATTAAATTTTTCTATGAGCCTGAATTTCGAATTTTTTAGTAATAGATGTAAGTTAGGAGTCCAAAGTTTGATGTTTTCTATGCATGGGGACAGTACACATATAAATCTGACAATTTCATACATATCTGGATTCTGGACAGACGAGATAATTGATGGACGTATCTAAATTCGGTAAAGTATCGGCTACATGCATATAGAAAGTATATAGGTAGGTATATACTTCAATAATGAAAAATTAGCCGTGTTTTATTAGGATTAAATAGTACATTAGTAGATTAAACAAGATTAACAGATGATGAATCAATCATAATACGAGTCGGAAGCACTTGGAAAATTTTAGAAATTCCTTGTATATACTCGAGATCATTTTAATGTGATTCAAAACATGATTTTTCTAAACAATAAGAGAGTTGAGAGTTTGTACTACCAAATCAAGTTATTATATAAACAGTTTAATGTACAAAATTCTCCATTATTCCGTAGGCTCTTATCGGTAATCATTATTTGACATTTACAGGTGTTCATGTACATGTTTTCCTTTTGTACAATAACATAACATCACACAAATTCTTATTCAATGTTTAACAATGCATTAGCATGGCAAACATGGATTTATGAATGAATGAATTTTGACTCTTAGAATCAATAACTTGGATACATAATATGTACATACGCACACAAAGAAGTAGACTTTACTACTTATTAAAGATTGGGTTTCATCTAGATTTCTTAATATTTAAGAGAAATCTTCAATATTGTGCGTAATGCTGACAAATTAAATAAAAATGAGTTGTCTGATCGTGAGTCATATTGTGGAGCTATTCACTATATTATGTCATTCTGTCATAACATAATCAAGTAACTCAAGGAAAGAATTTAATGAATCTCGTTTTCATACATATTGAAATAATTCACATTTCACTTACATGGTAATTTCATGATTACAGTGAGATTACTCTGGAAGGAAATGATTTAAGTTGGTTCAAAATACTTATAAAAAAATTACTTTCGCTTGCATTTAATTACTAATTAGACGACATCCAATTATTGGGAATGCAATGATAAAATGTCAACAACAATTATACATGTAGTTTCGAAGCTTAAATTTTTAGAAATAGGATGAACTCACAAATGTGGAGCTTACCATTTCAATGCAAGTAGGTATCTCAAATAATAAGACCCTTCTCTGGCTTATCCTTTTGATTTGTCTTGTCTTGAAAAAGCATTTTATTTACTTCGTTGACTTTTTTACGTACCTACTATTTACATTTGATAATTAAGCTCAAGCTGGATTTTGCACCAGGCATAATCACGTTGTTTTGACGAGGTGCTTCAATTATTAGTGATTAGGTATAGCATGGGAGTCTGAGGTGAAGTGGAATCATCTTCAGTTCAATCTCTCTCTCTCTCTCTCTATCAAACATTTGACTCGTGCCCGTCAATAGCGTGTAATAAAAAAGTTACATTTGTATAGTTCATTCGCTCCGTTCTCAAGATACAAATCCCTGAAAACAAACTAATGAAGTCACTACACCTGTCATCACCTAATCCTACACAACATTTCTGAAGGATTAGTTCGGCGTCTAAAACATGGATTCCATCTTGTACTTATAGATTTGTAAAAAATACAATTATCCAAAGCAAACATTTTTACAGTCATGTGATTGCGATTAGTAAATTACTAAAGTAATACACTTCTTGTATTGATATGTACTCGAGTTGCACATATATTTTATGTGAGCTAATTCTCGATTATGGATTCTCCCCTCTCAGCTTTCTTATATGAAAACATGTGTGTGTGTTGTAAAAATGAAGATTGCTGACCAACATCATCCACTTTCGTAATCTTTCACACAAAAGCCGCAGTCCTTGTTTATAAAAATCAACCATCTCAACAGTCTAACGTTTAAATTAGGTAATAAAATTAGTAGAAAATGTGAAACACGAGCCGAATTTATCACATCCTTTTGTTTATGTACATACATTCAAAGTACAGACTAAGCACTTCTCTATACCAAATTGTCTTGTTGAGAAAATTCAGTAGCATTCCGCTTATGTACATATTTCCATGGTGAAGAAATCGTGCCGAGTTGTACATGTTTCCCTTGACACTAAGGCGATGAATAGAGTCAAAGATAATGTATTTAAGAGGAGGAAGAAGATACATGAAGCCATTAAATCTACTCCAAAACTGCTCGTGTTATCACAACGAGAATTTAATTGCTTGAATTTGATGATAACGTGTTGAATTTCCGGAGTAAAAGTAGTAAAAGGAATAATGTTTTTGAAGAACTAAGCAGAATTGAGAAATCAAGTTATCTGCCTGTATTCTGAACATGTACAACAAAAGGGAAAGAATCCAGGTTGAACTTTATTTTCTGTCGTCCATTAGACCATTTTCAAGTGACAAATGAGTACCATTTTCGAGTGACAAATGAGACATACGAGAATATCTATACATTAGTGTGACCAATTTTGTATTAATTTTTAAATACACAAGTCATAATGAGAAAAGACAATAAAGAGATGTCACTGAGCTGACGACTAGTATAAAGAATAACGATAAAGGTTCATGTTTTATTTACGTACACGTAACTTGACACGAGTAATAAAAAAAATGTAATACGTTTGTCTTGTTGTCTTTGCCTTCGCCAGACAACAAGACGCTGTGTGTGAAGAGACAGAGAGAACAGATAAGTATATATATAGAGTGACTTAAAAGGGACTTTCAGGGACAAGGAATATTTACATAAAAGTATACTCTTGATACTACCCAAAACTTCATTGTTATTATACAATTAATAAGGTGAACAGACTAGATTGTCAATTGTTTTATGGGTACATTATATTTAACATTCAGCCATTGATAATGAAGCTCATGGACGATATCTTTCATTAGCCATTCACCATTCATTTCACATTTCACATCGTATTTGCAATGTAAAATGAATGTTAAATGTACTTTTAAAATGTATGGCATTTTTTATACGGCTTGTTGTGTTACATAATTTATTTTGTGATTCAAATATCCATTGAGCAGTTTGAATACACGGATACTTATGTATATTGTATACTGGAATAAATATTGGTCCTCATATAATTTCCAAAATTATTGACAGTTATCACGACAATTTACAAGAGGAACTTGGACTATATACTTACAGAAGAAACGTACCTATATAGGTACATAATTTTAGTATCATAATCATGAGGAAATTTAAAAAAATTTGAATGTTTTTCCCCAATTTGCAGATGTACAATGACGACAAATGCGCTTTCACAAACGACCGTTTTTCTCTGCCTGGTCTTTGGAGTTTCTTACATTTCTGCCAAATCCGTTCCAGCCTTCAATGTGAAAAATAAACCTCAAACCAATTCAAATATAACAAAAGGTAGAGAATTTGAATTTTCAATAAGCAGTTCATTTACTGAACTATGTAGTTATTTTACAAGTTCATAATGTTCAATGTAAATCCATTTGTTTGCAGGCCCTCCAATACTGATAAACGATACTGGAAACAGTAAAGTTTTGTCACACGTAAGGGACAACGCAGAATTGGAATGCCCGTTAATCGGATACCCCAAACTCATGTTCGACTGGTTTAAGGTAAATTCATATTTATGCTTACTATTGCTCACATATTATTTAATTAATTAATTGTAATAGTGAAAGTGACAGTGAAAGGCATAGAATTTCATGTAGGTATAATTAGGCCTGGTGCAGCAATGAAAAAAGTCAGGAAGTCTATTTTTTTATCTTATTTTTTTATTGATACTCTCATGCTTACAATTAGTTAGAGTTGGAAGGAAATGGGACACAAGAGAATTCATAATTTTAATTTGGATACATGAAAACACAGAATAGTATTTTTTTGAAAATGCCTTCAAAGTAAAATAAAACAAAAACAAGAAAAAATACGTTTTGCTAGCTTATAGCTTGCTTGACCATTGAAGCGCGTGCTTGTATTGCCCATGGCATATAGAATTCAGGACAATTTAGACTGGAGAGTTTTTTTTTTCGCCTCTCATGGGACAGAGAAGACGGTGCATAATTCAAGGGATGCTATATTTGACATTACACGAGCCATACGACTTTTCACATGACACTCGTAAAACAGAATTTTAACTTTGTTTGGAATGGAGTAGATAGATGGACCATGAAGAAATATTATTATGTTATGTATAGTACATTCAATGTAATCGAGTCAAAGAAAAAAAAGAGTCTTACTTACTACTACGAGGTATAAAATGGACACTCGGAATGGCAAGTTACATTTTAAATGGGCTACATTGTACATGCACCAGTTTGCCATTCGTCGGGAATTGTGTCTCAAACTAAACTAAACTATTAGGAATTCTCCATTCAATATTTACTCTCACCGAGACCTTTTTCACCAAGTTTCAGCATGAAATTACAACATGTCATACATAATACATAAATATATGTGACATCCTCTCACTCTTTCCCTCAAACAGAAAACAGAATATTTTTTTCATATTCCTTTATAAAATCTCATAGGACTAAATTTTTGCACGCCAACGTTTGATGTTTGTACACAGGAAAACTTGCTATGCACAATTGGAATCATTTTCTTTTACATGACTTGTTTTATATACACAGTCTATTGATATTGCACTTGATCCGCTTGACTGAATTACCCCCCCCCCCCAAAAAAAAAACAAAAAAACAATTTTTTTTTGTGTGCGTGTACAGTAAACAATAATAAAAGTAATAAAACAGAATACGGATATACAACAAGTGAAAGGAAAATATCCTTTTATTATCCACCTGCTCTGCAGAGAGCCAATATCAACTTCAATTTATATATAAAAGTATTTCTCTTCTTTGTGACCGACCAGAACTAAATCTAAATGACATGATATCAAATTTCATTGAAATATTCTTTTGATCCATTTATGGAACATTACGGGGAAAATCACTACAGACCGTCCTGTTTTTTTTACTTCTGAGGAGGAAAGATAAAAAATAAAAAGGTTGAATCGCTAGAAAGTCTGAATTTTGTCTGCAAAATTTCTGTAATGCCATTAGAAATCATGCCATATTGAGCTCGTAAAACTGAACAAAGGCTTACAGCTGAAATAACAAAATAGGGGGTTGCTTTTTTTTGTAGGGAATCTGAACTAATTTGTCTTGCTATATTTTGTCTGCTTTGTATCGTACATATGTATATAGGATGGAGAACAAATTCAGAAAACCTGGGATCGTTTTCTAGCTCCAGGAAATGGAAAGAAACTGATTATTCGATCTGTCGTTGACGAGGATAGTGGAAACTATGTTTGCAAAGGTCAGTATACATTTGGACACAATGAATTAAAGTATTCGATGAAATATAGGTATATGTATCTGTATTTACGATTTGTGTACTATATAATTTACAACTCGCTCATTCTCCATTGTATCATATTTTGCAGGTGTCAATGGTTTCGGACATGAAAACTTTACTATTCAGTTTGCAGTCACAGGTAAATGTTTAATTGTATTTTGAGCATGTATATCTGTGGTTGCTCGCTTGATGTTCAGATATTTATGTACGTACATAAATGTGCGTATGCATTGAAAAGTGAAACAAAAGGGATTAGATTTTGATGAGACTTAAAAAACTTGCATTGTCATCAAGTTGGATAAATTGACCAATTCGACAAATGACAAATGAGTTCCTCGAAACTGCATATTAGATTGGAAGAAATGATAAATTTTGTTAATGTATTGTATTAGGGATATATGTAAAAAGGTTTTGTTCACAATGGATGCCGTCTTCTAGACATTTTGGTTTGAGTTTTGAGTTTCGAGCACCTTTTTACAAACATTTTTTTCCTGTCCACACAACAGTCATTCACACCTCTGGTGTTGTACACATATGATGCAGAGTTATATGATGAAGTCGAGCATGAAAAGCAAAAGCTCTTGAGTTGAACATTTTTTTTTAGGTGAATGTTATTTTGTGGATTACACACGTACTTTTGTGTACAATTGTTTATCTATCAAGTGGACGACACTGTGTCACCTCTACAACTCACTGTCAACTGTTTTAGTTGTATATAGTTTAGCTCCAAATTTGATTAGATATTTTAAACATCCACCCCATTACATTACGGATATAGTACATACAGATATATTATATATATTTCTGTCCTTTTCTTTCACTTGACTATATACTACTACAATATTTCCACATGATTGAACTGACTGCATGCATTACCAAAACTATATATGCATATTATATTCTCAAAAACCAAATACTCAAATATGTCACTTCATTTTTTGTTTTTTATCTTTTTATCCGTGATACCTTTTGTTAATGCGAGGGAGTAGAAATTAATACAACTATTCATATACAAAAACCTACATGAAAAATCCTTTGTGAGGTTGTAATAAAACAATTTTAAAGTGAAAAAAAGATGTTTACTACTTTGAATTCCCTATATATGAATTTAGGAATATGTAGATATTGACGCAGTCACATTTTAGATAAAATAATATATCTTGATTATTAATATTTTCCAAATCTAATTGAAAATTTTGTAGGGCAACGTGATCGATTACATAGGGGAATACCGGGAAAGATAGGGAAATCGGGTAAGAAATGAAGACTAGTTTTTAAATAGAAAAATATATATCAGTTTAGAGGCTCATTTCGTTTTGGAAATATGCTCACAAATAAAGTAGAATTTAGTTTACACCAATTGTAGACTGTAGTTTGGAATCCTGATTTACGGCTTTTTTTAGTTGTACATATCTGAAAATTTATAGAGCTCTAACTTTTCTTTTAGTTAAATATTTGAATGCAATTAGAAATGGATTAAAATCCAATATTGCTGCACACATATCAGAATATAATATACAATATTTCACTTCTGGGGAATAAAGCTATGTAGTTTTTCCGGTCTTCCTCTATACAATCTAATCTAATCTGAAATCTAATGTTCAAGTATTGCAGTATTTGTATTTGTAGTACATATGGAAATAGAAATACAGATAGAAATAATAGTGTTGTCGACAGGGAATTCGGGGAAGGGCATCTGAATTTGACTCTACTCGGTTCTGTTCTAGACTTGAATTGATGAAAATAATAGACGGCTCCTTTTATATAGTTTGGCTTTTACTCTTATCTGTATATTTCTTCTCTCTCTACATGTAATTTCTATACAGACTAACTATATGTGACTCGATCTTTCGCTTGCACACAGTCTTAATTTTAGATTGCAGATTGTAGATTACATGATTTTGGAGTAGACAAAGAATTTTGCTCTCTCTCTCTTTCTCTCTCAAAAGAAAGTCAAAACTTTATGCCTTGCTCAATCAACCCCTGACTAGTAATATTTTATGATGTTTACACCAATGTATGTATTGTATTTCAGGCGAGGATCCATTGAAACACAATCTTTTGAAATCCTCTACAAGTAAACGAAGTAACTACAATGGATCTTTCTTCCGCCCACAAATCCTATTGGAAAATCTACCCATATTGAATAAAGAGAGAGTTATAACGCAAGTGGTCGGGAGTGAATTAAATCTCAAATGTGAAGGGAAAGGAAATCCCGGCCCAAACGTCACCTGGTTTTACATCAACAAATCGGTATTTTTGTTTTTGATTTTTCTTATTTTCAAATAAATCCGTTCATAAATAACTCATTCTGTTTACTACAGATTTGAAATAATGGAATTTAATTTAAATTTAAAGGTTTCAAGGAATGTGACAGCTCCATTGGAATCCGTAGCCACTTTAAAATTGTCCAATTTGACTGAAAAAAATATTGGGAAATACCGCTGTGAGTCCTGGAATGCGTTTGGCAATTCCACGTACGAATTCATGTTGAAAGTTACAGGTCAGTTTGGTGAACAACAATAAAAGTTGTATACAATTCTAAATACAGATTACATGTATTCCAGTTTACGATTAGCGTGAAGACGAAGGAAATGGGACGTTTTCTCTCTTCTTTTTTTTTTTTTTAAAGAAAAAACTTTTATTTATCTTGAGAATGTTTGTGTTTCCCTTCATAAATTGAACAATTTGAGTTTGATGTCTCTCGTATCGTTTTTGAACGTGATTCGTCAAGTGTGTGTAATCGTAAATGTATGAGACGAGACGAGGGTCGCATTTGTACGGGGAAAAGATAGCTTTGCCATGTTTGTTCAGCAATAAATAGTGAATGGATCTCGAGTTGTATACAGTTGGAGGTAACTGTAGTGGAGGGAGTCGAGACATGAGCTGGGTGGTTGTTTGACGTTTGACTATTTGCAAGAGAGAGAGAGAGAGGAGAGAGAGAAAGAGGAGAGACGAGAAGAAACTGATGGTTGTAGAAGTACATTAATAATGATGGTGGTGCCCGAGTCCTCGTCGTTTGTGCATGTACACGCAAGTAGGTATGCTTTCCGGCAGACGTTTTGTCAGGCTTACATTACCTTTTGTCTCCGGAGGCATAAAGAGAAAGAGCGAAAGAGGGGAAAAGACTAGGGAGTGGAGGGATGTGGAAGAGTCAGAGAGAGAGAGAGAGAGAGAGAGAGAGAGAGAGAGAGAGAGAGAGAAAGAAAAAACATTTCTTTAGACGAGAAAGGAAAAGGGGGAGAGAAAGAGAAAACAGAAAATAGAGAAAGGGAACGAGTGAAAGAGAGAGAGAGAGAGAGAGAGTTTGAATGTGAGTAAAGGAATATGAGACGAGATACGAGATGGAATGGGAATGTAATTGAATTGTTGTTGGTTTATTTGATGTATTAAAGGAGCATGGCAAGAGGACGCAGAGATCTTGGAGTTGAATCCAAGTAATTTGACTCTATTTCCGGGTCAGAATGGAAATATTACCTGTTTGGCACGATTAGAGAGTCCAACACATCTCGTCGTCTGGGCCAAGATAGCTGAAAATACGACTGAGAGTGATAAACCTGATAAACTTTTCTTCTATGATGGAATTCAGTATGAGGTATGAACAAAGAAACCACACGTGACGTTTCCTTGACTTCTTGTCATTTTTGTGATAGATGATTTTTTCTCTCTCACAAATCATGCCCCCCTTTCCCAAAGAAAATCCACTCTTTTCCCGTAACCTACAGATATATATACGTCTACTCTATACACAGCCACCTTATATATGTATACGTATTTACGTGTACCCCATAGTAAAAGTCTGTCTGTAAATCCCAAAAGTCGATGATGAAATACTCTCATGCTGGAAATATTCTTTCCTTCCATCATATTATTTCTTATATAATCTATTAAATCCACATGCAATATAGTTTTTTTCAAAAGTGCCGAAAAAAATGGTGTTTGTAGTGTGTTAATGACTCTTTCCCCTCCTTTGTTTTTTTCTACTTCTTCTTCTTCACCCAGCCTCTGAATCGGAACCGAACGGAGACCAAGTCCAGAGGTAACAATACTTATTCAACCGTACTGTATTTCAACAATACGTCCAGTGCGGATGCTGGTACTTACAGATGTGCAGCTGTAAGTTCTATGGGGATCAATCATAGCGTGGCCGTCGCTCACGTCATTGTTATCAATGGTAAGTGGAGAAAGTTAATGCATATTATATAGAATTTTTATTAATTGAAATTGAAGAGGAATTAATATTTTGTATTCCATTTTATATTTTATTTATTTCTATAGATCCTCATACGGTTCGAAGTGTCATGCTCGAGAAACAAAAGTCAGCGACAGTTCAGCGAGCCGTTTTATGGGCGTTTGCATTTCTCATTCTGGTGGTTCTTTTGGTGGTCTGTGTGAGTCGTCTTTATGGTTGTCACGGCCCACTGAAAAATTCATCGACGCCTCCAAAACCGTTGACGGGAAAAGCTCAAGTACCCAAACGATCTCCCGGTTGTACCCTGAGTACAACTCTAAGTCAGAATCAAACGGATGTTCTTCAACCCCTCGTCGATGGACATAATAGTCGAACAACGTCCACATCTATTTCCGCGAGACAACACGGTGAGAGTGTTGTTGGTGGTGGTGGTGGGAGACATAAGATTTGTTTGAGTGGACACTTACCCTTCTCCCTCCATAGTAATAACAGTAGTAATTGTGCTCCGACCGAGTCGGATGTTTCCTCGTCGAGAAATGTCAATTTTACTCGGGGCATTGATTCATCTGCTGCCAGGTACCATGTCCGTGATGTTCATGACACTTTCCCCTATGAGAGTAGTTGTAGTCTGGGTAATGCCATTATAAATAATAGTGGAGTGTACCGGAGTAGTCGAGATCGAGAGTATTGGGATCATCGTGGGAGGGATCATCGACGACTACGAGATCGAGACCGAGAAAAAAACAACCGGAAACCATGGACACGGAAACTACAATCTTCTCATCATAGCATCGATCATATGCTACCTCTATCCGCATCTCACCTCCCCGTCCCGGCTCCTTCCTGTGAATCTTCCTCTTCTACTTCTTCTTCATCTTCCTCCTCATCTGAATCTTCTAGTGATGTCAATTACTTCCATGAACCTCGAAGACATCAACATCATCACTATTATCATCATACATCTAGGTGTCCCCAAAACGTTTCACCGTCCCATCTCCAACAATGCGTCATTCTCAATAAGTGACAGTGACAGTGACACTCTCTGTGTTACGGATTCAAATCATCATTGTCATCATCATCGTCTTTATATATTTTTTTCCATTTCTTTTTGTGAATCGTGGTCAATTGTTGCTCATCCTAATTTGTAATGTACTTTGTACTTTGTGTCTGAATTTATAAACAATATTAAGAAGTACAATATTTTATTTATATCATATCGAATAAGTTTTTTTGTACGCCAAAAATATCTTCAATGTCATATGAATTGACTTTGCCTATATGGTAAAATCAATTTAAAAACGCTTTTAATGTACTAACAAGAACAAGAACAAGTGCCATTTTGTGTAATGAATAGTTCTATATTGTTTATATACCAAATGCGCTTATTCAGATATTTCGTTAGATGTTTGAATCTAGAATCTAGAACCTAGATGACAGTAAATTGTTAGGATTTACAATCAAATTTCCCTTGTTTATTTTTATAATTTTAAATGTACGACCTTTTTTGCGGATGGCGATTAGTGCTAAACGAAACGAGAGGATGAATATGTGAATATGCCATGAACTTTACTCGCCTTGTTGGGCTTGTCTATATCAGTCAGGTTTCTAGTCGTATTTGTGATCAGAGTCTCCCAAAATTGAATTGAAAAATAAAATTATGAGGAATTTGAACAAAGAAAAAATATTTTCTACTTTCTCCTCAAAAAAAAAAAAGAAAAAAAAAACGTCAACTTAATTTTGAGTTACTCTGAGCATAAACTTTATATTTCAACTCAAATATCACAAAATAAAAATAATCTATACCTTGTAAATTACGAATTGTGAACAATCAGTTTATTTCAGTTTTCATTTCTATATAGAGATATTTTTGAAATAATGATGACATCCCCCATACAATTATGAACATTCATACACACATACAAAATGTAAAGGGAGTTGTCATATGAAGTTGTCATATTTCAATGTTACACACAATGGGAGTTGAGAATTCTAATGGAATGAGTTTATTGGGACTCAACAGGCAAGATTCATCATAAATATCGTACAAATACAGATATGAAGGAATGTCTAAAGTGGAGTTTGTCTAGCGTACAGATATATGAATTTGTTATTATTTACTCGGAGAGAGTGACCCTCGCTCATATCTCGAGCTTATATATAAGTGTGGTAGTAATAGACTTTTGCTGGGAAGGTAATCTGCCATGAAAATGTAGGAATGATGGAGAATTGAAGAGAGAAGATGAGGGTAATCCTTGGAGAAAAAGAATTATTTCCTCTCCTTTTCATGCTCAAACCCTCACATATACGTAAGTACTATATACAATGTAGACAAAAGTAGAAATAGAAAATACAAAGCCATGTGGAAGACTGAAAGAGTGTAGGAGAAAGCGAAAGAGAGAGATAGAGAGATAGAGAGAGAGAGAGAGAGAAAGAGAGAAAGAGAGAAAGAGAAAGAGACTGGAGCATGTATCAGTAACTTTCATTCCAACTTATAATAATAATGCGTACACACTCCTACATATAAAGTTAAACTACGGATAGAGTTTTGTTTCTTTGTACATTCATCCGTGGGTTATTGTATATATTTCTACACATGTATACAACCGTATATAAGTAGCTTTGGGAGAAAACTGGGGAAGAAGATACGGGAATCACAGAGAGAGAGAGAGAGACAGAGAAAGAGAGAGAGGGAATGAGGAAATAGAAAATGGAAAATGAAGGGACGAGTAACAACATACAGAGTCCGAACTTGTCCTGGGGAAAAGGAAAAGAGGAAGAGAGAGATGACACATTTAATAAAACTCCAATTCACAACGTTAATGAACACACACGAAGAGCTTTTATCCGAGTTCGTCCAAGTGCAACTCTCAACCCCTCGTCCAATCTGATCCCTTTCAATCATTTGATTCAGTTATAAACTGCATTCAGTTTCCGTTTTACTGTAGTCTATGATGATGAAGCCATATCCAAAAATGAAAATCCCAAATCCGCATCAACCATCCACATAATATTCAATTTTCAAAAAAGCAATTTCCTTCTCGCTTATTCAATATTTCCAGTAATGTCGCAGTGTAATTCACATTTCTGCCTAATCAGCATCAGCAATGAACGAACAACGAGAAAAACTCAAATAACGGCATTTCCCATGCAGAATTTGAGCGGAGAACAGAGTTTTGATTCGATCGATACATTGAACGAAATTACGGCTGTAAAAAAAGACTAATGGTTAAAAGTAAAAGTAAAAGTAATAGTAACGGTTATTTCCATTATTATGGTTAAACTTGGTTTATAGAAATGAGGGGATGGGGAGTGTGCTGCTGGTGGTGGTGGGTGCATCGTTGGTTGAGACTTGGGATAGCTGAACTTTATACATTATATAGTAGACAAAGGTATAGAGGGACTACAATGGAATGCAGATTAAAAGCTGGACAAGGATGACATTGAAAGGCTTAAAGTTGCTATCAGTCGTTTGCACCAGTGGTAGGGAGAGAGTATCCGTCCATTTTAATCGGATTTCAAACAACAAGCTAGAAACTCCAGCTCCCAACCAGGAAAGTCCGATAATTACATTAGCTATTCCGATAATACCCTCTTTATTATTCTGTGCCTACCATCAAGATTTCTCTCTTTCTGTCTCCCTACTCGAAACTAAAATTAGTCTCATATGTCCAAATCCATGTTAAGAACTCATTATCATTACGAGCATTTATGCATACGTATACGGAATATGTGCGGAAGCCAAGTTAGCTCCATGTATGCACTATTTCCGCAATTCTACTGTCCGTCCACTACAAATAGCATGGCCCCTGGCCATATCAATATATTTTTATATTTATCTAAAACTCTGACATGTTAAATCCTACATACAAGATGTTTTACAGACGAAAATAAATTGAAATCTGAAATTGCGGTGACACTAAAATAGAATGGGAATGTGAAATGCTGAGCATTATGAAGGGAATTGCTTATGAGAATCTCTGTATTCTGTATGTTAGTCATTTACCGACGGACTTTGGTTTGTCATGTTCATGTACAACGAAATGGGAGATATGGCTGTGGCTGATTTGGCTGATGGGATTTTTGATACATGGACTGAGGACTATAGCATAAGAAGGATTCACTCTCCTGCCAGGAGAATGTCTGCATTTATAATATACCTATACGAATACGAATACTTACACGTTGGGGGTGAGAATGTAATTTGATTGTGGACAGAGGAAACCGTTCAACTTTATATTTGGTAATGTCTCATGGGCCCAAATCACTCAACTCCATCATGCTAAAATACTTTACGTGTTTCTCAAATACCGAGGGGTAGACTATACCGAGAAAAACCATTTGTAATTCTTTCTCAAGTGACAGGCTGTACTAACTAAATCCTTGGAGATTCCCTCTCCCTCTCTCTGCCACCATGTATATACACATTGTCATTGTACACACACCTAGGTAAACTTTTGTGTATGTATGTATCTCCATATTTGTCGCACAAAATGATGCAAATCATTTTCTTTTTGCAAAAGTTTTTTCTTTTATTTCTCTCCTCCCTCTGCAGCACTCAATCACAAAAACAAATAGATGCTCCAGTCACATTTACGATACGTCCTTTTAACCCGACGGCATTCATTCATAAAACATATACATTTTCTTTCTCTTTCCAGTTTCCACAGTAAAAGAAAATCCACTACAGACTATACAAATTGAATTCCAGTCAAGGAAAGATGCAATGAAATGAGGAATTTAATAATTTACCAACCAATCTTTGGTATCCAGAGAGCTACACGCAAATACAAAATTAATTAAATGGAGTTTCAAAAAAGGAATGTATAAAGTAAACACTTATCTTTATTTTATATATACGGTATGAAATTATCTTTCGCAAGTACAAACAGACATATTTTTGTTTTTCTTCCATCACCGTGTTTTTATGACTTTCTCTATTCAAAATGTTCAAATTATGTAATTGAAAATTGAAAAGAAAACATTTAAACTATCGAGTTTTAAATGTTGAACGTCCTGTTCAACATCTCACACATACATTTCACAACTAATACGTCGAAATTCGTGGTTTTTACTTATTGTATGTAATTATATATTTTAATAATAATAATAATAATATTCATTTCGCGAGTTAAGTATTTACAGGCAATAATTAATTGTACGTAGAATTGTCAATAGTATAACATTTTACAAAGATCCATCAATATACAAATTTTTACATGGGTATATTTTCACAACAACAATTCCGTATCTTTTATTTCATAACAGTCATATATGTACATTCATGCAAACATTTATTTTTAGTAGTAAAAGATCTCTATATATATATCATAACATTTGTTTGTATATTTTTGTGTAACAATAAAAGGGATCAGTACTATAATATCCATAAATACTGAATACATTTATACACTACACGACTCAATTTGGACTCACAATCAGTTTTTTCTGTTAAAAGCGCCCGAACTTTGAACGAAAGTCCACAAAATGTATAAAATTGAATGCCTAATACTTTCACTTTCTAACTTTTGTTTCTATAATACATTTTGGATTGGACAAAAGACACTGTGGGGAATTTTACATGGAGATGAAGACGATTGAGTGTGGAGACCCGACTAGGCAGATTTTCTGAATTCACAATGTAAATGCGCATGTAAAAAATAGAAGACATGGATACACATTAAAAAGCATGCATGTATACTCGTTAGATTGTGTGTGTATATGATTTGTGTAAGACCCTTTTGTAGACGTGTGTGTGTCTGTGTGTTTTCCCATATCCATACATATTTTTTTACATCCAAAGGGTTATTTACAATGAAATATATATATATATAGTCGTTTCGTTTGTGTTTGTCTTATTATAGTCTTATTTGGTGACTACGAGAGTTTTTCTTATCCGATGATGAAGCATCACTTCCATTAGAACTTGCCGTTTGAGTAAGTAACGGAGTTAGCAATCCTAAAAACAAATTAAATAAAAAATAGTAGGAAATCTCAAAAGCCGAAAGTAAAACATATGTAACAAATTTAGCAATTCCACAAAGAGTATACAAGATTCAAAAAAATAAAATTAAAAGATGGGGAAATAAATATAAATATAAACGTAAGATATACCTTGATTATTAAAGCTTGTTCTGTCACAAGGAGGGAAATTGGGGAGAGGCGGTGCTCTTCCAAATGTTGAGACAGGAACACTAGCATATGCTCCTGCTGACGACGGTTCTTTACAATAATAATTGTTTCCGAAATTTGAAGGGATTCTTTGTGATCCCACGTGATTCATCGGTGGTCTCGTCTTGTAGAAAGAATTTTGCTATACACAAATTATTAATTTGAAATTACACACATGGATTCTTATTCATATTGACTTTTTTGGTACAGAAGCAGCAGCTGAAAAGCAGAGGAACATGAACATGTAGGAAAATAATAATATAATCCCAAAATAAATCTGTATACATACTTGAAATGTATTCGGATGATGATGATGATGATGATGAAGACTCCGATCATGAATGACATCCACAGGATTGGCATAATTTGCTGCCGTTGTAATGGTGTTATTGGACTCTGGACTATGACTCCCAGGCTGACTTTTTGTATGGTGACGACGGACGCAAAAGTAGACTAAAGCGCTGAATAAAACCACCAGTGTCGAGGGGATGGCCACCAAAATCCCAAATGAATCATTGGGAGCTTAAATTCACAAATACACAGTACACACAATCATAGTAATTATTATATTACAATGGAAATAATAGACAAACAAAAGTATTGACTATTTGTGCACATGCATGCAAAATGCAAATCCTTACTATACAATAAAAGCAAATGTCTATATGATCAGCAAATTCAAAGGCCGAGAAAAAAAACGTCGATATTTCCTAGAAAAGTATGTACATTTGTTCATTCGTTGAGTTCGTTCGTTCGTATGGATAGAGAGATATGTTGTACTTATAAAGTTCAATGTGGCACGTCATGTAGTTTACATACGAATATTCGAATACACATCACAAAGAACCCTTGTATTCTCTCTAAATCCTATCAATATCCAAAATACGTAGATAGTCCATTTCACATTTCACATCTCTCACCCAGTACAACCACACGAGTGACAGTAACGAGAGAGAGAGCGAGAGAGAGAGAGAGAGGAAAGCCTGGAGATCCAAAAGGTTGAAAGGTAGACTGACTGACAACACATATCCTCGTGTTGTACAATGAACAGATATCAAAGAGGGATAGAAAATCCATCCTAAAATATTTCACAGTAGACTAAACCGGGTAAACTTGATAAAATGAGATGAAACGAAAAGCATGTCAAGAGAGAAAAGGCAAAAGAACAAATATCGCATCCACACACACACACACTCTATCTCTCTCTCTCTTTTCTCATCTCTTCTATTTTCCATTTCCTACTTATCCGACCTATGTATCCCCAATCCCCATCTACAATGTACATATACCAATGACCATGCATATTCCCAACTCTTTAGAGATGCTTAACTTGGAAACTGAAAGTAAAAGCTTTGCATGTACAAAAAATACCTCTACCATTCCAGAAGAACTTGAACTGGAATCCAGAATCCATAGCACACACACACACACACACACACACACAGAAAACAACTCTCGAGTTCATTGCGTTTTAAATGTGCGTACTGCTGACACTTGCATGAAATGAAAAGCAGATTTGAATAACATAAAAACTAAATCTGAGCAAGAAATGTACATGGAATATCTGTACGTGAACTAAGTGTAAAGTTAAAGTGTATCTACAGAATAATATATATAATGCTCCTGTTCACAATTCAAATGCAGATAGAGTCCCAATAGATTATTCACCATATCGGTTTAAACTTAAAAACAACACAAAGCGTCATTGTCCATCGTAAAAAAAACCCCTTGAGAAATGTCTAAACTAAACTAAACTACATATATGCAGAGAGTTTTAAAAAACATTTTACATTATACATATTGTATTTGAACTTGACTTACGTGGAATTATTTGAAGGAAGGACTTGTGGAAATTGTAACCCTGTAAATAAAGAAAAAAAAAAGTACATATCGTATTTTGTCATCGTTCATATATCTCTATTTAGTATTTATGTAGTGACATTTGCATAATGCTAAAGTAAGAAAACACCTTCTTTACCTTTGTATTGGTTGCCAAACAAATGTAATATCCACTCGAGTCCGGCCTGTCTGTTTCCAATTTAAGCTCGCTAACATAAGATCCGTTCCGTAGTAAAAGTATTGGATTAGTTGTGCTGATAACCTTGTATCTACCAGTCGTTCCATCCCACACATTCTAAACAGGACAGAAATTGAATTATTGGTTTTTAAAAGTGGGAAATCCGATATGTACAAGTCAAAAGAGAGAGAGAGACAGACAGTAACTGTGTCATCTAGAACCAAAGAACATTTCTTTCAATATTATGTGAGTCAAAAGGTCATAGACAAGAACGCGTCAGATGCAAGTCTCTGTCTGTCATAACTTTTATTATAAATCAGGGGATAAGCTGCAGTATATCTGACGAATAATAGTACACAGTTCGTATTTGTACGTGATTCGTCTTTTATTATGGTTAAATGATAAGGACTTTAGGATATGAGTGACAAATAATTAGACACTTGCAAGACGTTTTTAGTCGGGCTCGAAATCGAAAATGCGATGCATGTACTTAGAAAATCGGGAGATAAAAGTCCAATGAACATAAAGAAAAACCATAATTCTTTTTAGTATCGTCAGGAAATCATTGTTCAAGTATTTGTTTGGCTCATGAAAGAATGCAAAATAATAAAACTATCTGTATATGTATGTGCAAACCTCTTTGAGTACTCTGTCGCTATTTGCATTACGATTGTGAACGTCTTTATCATTTCGTTCGTACAGCCATTGGACTCGGGGTTGACTTTCACTTTCAATATGACACCGAAATTTGATCCTTTTCCCCTGGACTACTGTCTCGTTGGAAGGCTCTAGTGAGGTTATCAACGGTCCACCTATCATCCCAATATCTGTGTGTGCCAAATGACAGGAAATTCATTTTGAAATTAGTCTACATAATTGTCTCATTCAAAATTAAACACTCCTAAATATACACTATCTAAAATACTCACCCACAACTTCAACGACAAATGACGCATTGACTTGGCCAAGCTCAGACCAGGCATGACATGTGTAGGTCCCGGAATCCTATTAAACATTAATTGTGGAATTTATTTTATCAGAGTTTTTTTAATATTGTTTGTAGATCCTGCATGGGATTCCTCATGGAAGACAGCAAAATATAGGATTGAAAATAATTTTCAAAGTAAGAGATTACAGAAACAAAAATACAATTTGTACCTGTACGTTGAGTGACGTCAATTTCAATTCTTGTTGACCACTCGCTATGGGCAGTTGAACGCCATCCTGAATAACAAAAAGAGAATACCCAGTGAGTCCACAGCCACACGCAATGATTATTATTTTTTGGTTCTCCCCCGTATAAGGGAAAAAATGGTAAACTTTCTCTGTGAACCCCCTGCGTAATTTCCTCGTATGGTAAAAATAAGCCTGTCATTTTGTATATATTTCATTTATGTATCTGACTATGAGTGCATAATCAAATTTATCATGTAAATTTAATCCCCAAGAAAAAAAAGAGGTGCGACGGCATCCAAAGATATTCTCTCTAGATATTTCACCTCAAAAAAAAAAAAAAACAAAAATGAATCCGGCATAACGTGCATTCATTTGAGTTCTTCGGAACGTGTTATAATTTAAGTGAGCACAATTGAACTGACTCGGCATTTCAAGTATATATGTACTTAATATGAATAACCTAGAAAATTGGTAAAAAGTAGAAGAAACATGGCATTTAACATCAAAATTTGTATACTGACTTTGATCCAAGACACATAGGTTTGTCCTTCGACACGACAAAGAAGGCTGAGGGATGACCCAACAGTTTGCCGAAAAGTTTGACCAGAGGCGGGTTTACTCATCTCCACGATCTTTGGAATGAAACCGAGATCTCCGTCGGGGTCTTGTTTGTTCTCGTCGCTCGTCTCAAAGTCATCCTCCTCTCCTCCACCAACAATGTCACCGTTATCATCTGCTCATTCGTTCAGACAACCAAAAATAAATTCCATGGAAAAATCTCAATATTTAAATTCTTCACATTCTCAATCAGAAAAAACCAAGGGAGAAAACTCATTTCTGCTTTTCTGCACCACTACTATGTGACGACAGTAGTGCTTACATTACATTGCATATATTGCTTTACTCTCTCTCTCTCTCCCCCTCCAAACATGACAATCTCATATCCAGATCCTCCACATTTCAAATGATCTCTCTCTCTCTCTCCATTTCTCTCTCCCTGTGTTCTATCCCTTTTCGTTCTATCCCTAGTATGAATGATTCGATATAAGATAAAATGAGAGTTTTGTTCTATTCCTTATTTCAATATGTAATGTACATTGAACTCTCTCTCTCTTTCTCTCTCCCTCTCTATATGTATGCAGTCCCAATTTTCAAGTCAGTCTCAGCTCAGACTACGAGCCTTGAAAACAGTCTCGAGGATAGCTGCACTTGTGTTCCAGGAAAGAGGAAGAATTTCATCGGTTCTCTATCTCTATATACGATTGTCTTCTTCTCAGAGCAGTTTGACACCAGCAACACTCCCAATTCATGCATGTCAACGTCAACTAACGATATCGGATCAAAATATCAACATATCATCTCTGTCACGCCGAGAGCACGCCAATTATGTATTCTCTCAAGCACTCCATCAGTTAAATACATCTCGGAAAAACTGGGCTCAAGTGACATGGCAAAGCAATCAAAACAACTTTGAAAGATTTCATATCAAATAATAATAATGCTGCATAACTATATATGTACTCCATTATTTAGGGTTTGACAAAAGTAATATATCTGTACATAAGCAAGTACATATACAATACATGGTTTAATATTATAAATTATAAAGGTTTGATCGTAATCCAACGTTTGGAAGCAGGTACATGAGCCAGCATTGTTATACCTAATTGTATACACTTTTGAGAGTGCACATTTAATCATATTTTCCTGTTTGAAAGATTAATGATGATCGTTTCATCTACAAAAAAACTATACACGTATGGTATATTTACGTAGCTTAAAATAGGCTGTGAATGTGCATGTACCTGCCAATATAAAATAAGGATAATTAATGCTTAAATTATTGGTAATTCTATTTAAGCTCATGATTGACGATTATTCAAATTAAGTTTGAATACTTCCTAATTGATTTAATTGATTTATCTCAATGTAAAAAATAAAGGGGAAGGGGAATGAAAATAAAAGTAAGCTTTTCCTTGAAGAGTGAGAATTTTCCTTAAGAAAGTCACAGTCGTTAACTCTTGTTGTCCATTCATTGTGAATTTATGGTTTGACTCGAAACTCCTACACACAAATATCGCATATGTACATATATCTGTACAATGAAGTTTACGTACAAAAAAAAAACAAACAATGTGCACGCTTGACTTGACACGGAAAATGTGATGAACTCCGCACTAACTGGTGATAAAGTTGAGTATATGTGACCTCAATCTTGTGAATTGAATTTGCTCATAAATTGTCCAGGATTTGTATATGTACATGTGTGGAGTTGTCGCCAGGGTTGACATGAGTTAATAGTCTCGGGAGAAGAGATGAGAATAGAAATGAAATTGATCCTCCGACCCCACGACCCTCAAATAACTTCACGTCTAATTTGGTCAGATTTATTAAAGATAATTCTTCCCCTCCCTCCCTCCCTTTCTCGCCCTTCTCTCTCTCTCTCTCTCTCTCCATCTCCACCCCCATTTCATCTGCTTCTTCTATGTATTTCCCACTTGCTTTGTTTTTTTTCTTCTCTTTCTTCTTGTTGTAACCTTATCAGCCCTTCAACCGAGAAATCATACAAGGAATCATTTCACAATATTGCTACTCAAGTGGATTGCTTGTGCTCCATGGTTCCCCCATTGCATTAAAAAATGTATGTAGTTTAACCGTCGGAAGAGAACACAAAATGCACCATGCAAAATGTAAAGTCAGTAGCTTTGTCGTGTACTCGTGTAACTGTTTATACAAAACAAACTCAACTCTTATCTCAACTCCTTAACATTTCCCTTTTCGGTATTGTACACACAGCGAGATTTGAGAATTTTTTATTTTTTACTTGCTCTCCTCCTGTTTGTTTCTCTGTGAATGCCATGCATGCACTTTCTGTACTGTACAAAATATGTGTACAGTTTGGAGCAGACGGAAATGTAAAATGTATATAGAATCCTCACTTTATAATTTCTACTCGTTCCTTCTCACTTTATCTCAAGACATTTTGCCATTGTGGTTTAATCTTAAGTAAATGAACCCACGTTTACACCTTGGCCGACGCGGAGAGCAAACTACATAGTATTTACAATGTTCATTTTCTTTGAGGCTTTTTGCTTCAAGATATGAGAACTCGGTCCGTTGGAGTTGGAAGCTCAAAGTATCTTTCAAGACGTTCCATACATAGCTGCAGAGTATCTATCGTACTTTCTGTACATGTAGATACAGAAAGCATGGGCAAAGTAAGTAAGACCAATCCCAAGTGGAGAAAAGAAAGAGAGAGAGAGAGAAGCAGAAAGTCTCTTTGGAAGAATGAACACGCTATAATAATTGAACGATTTATTGCAACCATCAAAGGAAACTCGGCAGCTCGACAGAAATTCTCATTTCGTGAATGTACATATCTCCAGTCTTAAGTTTAAGCAAAAAACCGAAAGGGAAGGGAACAGTGCTAGTCATAGTAATTCCAGATTCTCATAGTTTTCGTAGTAATACTTTACACACACACACACACACAGAAACAGAGTCAAAAGCCACAAAACTCAAGAGTCAAAGTCAGAGTCAGAGCCATTCAAAATCAAATGTCTTGTGGTCTTGTACATTTCCTTGTTCTTCTTTTTTTTTCTTTTTTTGTCCCATCAAGTCATCAATATCCGACTTTTCTCGTACTTCCTACACATACATATACTACACAATCATTCCATGAAATACAGAAAATAAAATTAAGTACATCAACTTTCATGCTTTTGCTTGTCAACTGACGGCTTATTTTATTTCCTCTTCCTTTGCTTCTCATTCACATTCAACATCCATGTGGAAACTCTAAAGGGAATATTTTGTGGGCTGTATGTAGAATTTGCCTAAGAGTTTACAGAGACGATGAAGAAAGCTTTCCGAGGATTACAAACACACACAGACACAGACACAGACATACTATAGTACAACCTTCTCACCAATGAAATGTCACTTGAATGTATTATGCATTAAACACGAATGCACGTATACGCACGCATGTGAAGATACGCAAAGACAAAACACACATTCGAGTCGTGTTCTTCCGTCGTCGTCCTCTTTGTTACTTTTTGTTCATATAGAATTAGGATGCAATTTAATTCTTCCATTATCCTTGTGAGTTTTTATAGTTTTTGTCTCTCTCTCTCTCTCTCTTTCTGCTCCCGTTGCTCCATCTTTTCAAGCGGATAATATCAATTGGGCAATTTAAATGATTACTTTGTCTCGTACAAAGGGAAAATTGTAAAGTGTGTCGTTAATGTCCCTATGTATATGTATTATTTATCTCAAAAGTTTGTTTTCCCCTCAAAAAAACTAGAAAAACCTACAGTACTTAGAGGCATTAAAGTAATGTGATTACGAGTACGACTTGCAAAAAACGAAAGCGGAAGTAAAATAATAGAAAGCATAAACTGTCTATTTACTATATATATATATATTCACAATTCACAAGCACTCCGAACATGAGCTAACAAGTGCGTAAGACATAGAGAACAGATCCGAGTAGACATTTCATTTATCGTCTGGTGAAAATTTTGTTTGAGAAATATGAACACACATACAAAAAAGGAAATTGATATTCGGAATGAACTATTGCAGAAATTCTTGTATATTTACAAATGACACATGAATAAATTCACAGGGAAAGATTATTCTGAGTAATGCTATTAAAGAGGGAGAGAGAAAAGCAATATCAAGTACTTGGAATTTGAATATGGAGATTTTTCAAAAAACAATCCAGAGATTCCGAATATTTGAATAAGTGTGGTTGCAAAAAAAAATGCAATGATAAAATGATAAAAAACTGTATATATGTATTGGTATTGGTATTGGAAATATACACATCGAAATATTTTTTTACTTTGACTTTCTTCCCCTTTTCCTTTTGTTTTGTTCTGTCAACTTCCCACTGACGATGAGCATTTGAAATTTGAATGAGAGAAAAAATGTATAATAATAAAAAAAAAAACAAGGGATAAAAATCCAGATTGGATGAGGAAACGAAAGGAATCCACCCCTTTGCATTGAATTCCTCTGTCGATGTCGATATTGAGGGATGTCATAAGCATGCTCGTATGTATGTACATAGAGTTAAAAGTCGTGTAAACTGAGAGGTGGAGGAAAAGAGAAAGGAAGAGAGAGGGTGAAATGAAAATTGAATCGAATCAAATACCCTGAAGCCGTTTTCCGTTCTTTGAACAGAGTAAAAAAATTCCATCATTTTCATCAGTTTTCTCCTCGAAAGAAAGAGAGAGAGGGAAATTCAAGGAAATCATCTAAACCTTTCCCCCTTTTCTCTTTTCTCTTCTCGCCTTTCCCCCCGGTTTATTTCTACTTTCTACCCTTCACTCTTTGCCCTCTCTGCACGAAATTCAGGTTATTTGTATAGGATTTTATATCAAATGCACTCTGTGTATTTACAAGTCAAATTCTATTATTGTACAATCAGATGTGAGTCTAAAATATATAAAAACTACCTACGCCAATGTAAATGATGTTAAAACTTGGGTGGTGGAGAAACAGAGAAACAGACAAAAAAACAACTTTCAATGCAATGTTTTGACTGTAAGAGCTGAGAAGTGCATCAAGTCAAGTAATAAAATATTGCCTACCGCACTGCAAAGATGAGTTCACTTAACGAGATTTCCTTCTCATGATAAAGATGAAAGGAAAAATGGGTGGACAATGGACTTATGCAAAAGGGAAGTAAAGTAAACACCACAAGTCTCATCTCATCTTCTCACATGTATTTATGTGCTCACACTTTCTCTTCTCTCTCTTCTCTAAAAAATGTTTGCATATTTTATGCACTGCATTATAAAGTAATGTATAAAGTTTAGGGAAGAAACGCTCGTTGTTGCAAGTTGCAGCTGAAGAGAAAAGCTCAAGATCTATAGTCGGAATATAGGGAGACGACTTTCTGGAACACAAAAGAGGCTTGCAACTTGCAAGTTTCCCTATCTTCTCACTAATAATCGTCCGCACTGAGTTGAGTTATCCTCATTCCGTCCCTTCAAAGACAAAGTCTTCTGCTACTTTACCCAGTTAAATCCACAACGTACAAATCGCCACGAAAAGCACCACTGAGTGCATAAATTAAATCTGGTACTGATTCCAATTTACAGTATGTATAAATCTAGCAAATATGAAAAAGGAAATACAACGACATGCAAATTTTTAGTACATATTATTTTTTTTACAAAATCTCAAAAATTTCAGGTTTAGACAAGTCTAAATATATAAAAAACCCCGTTTAACTTCCTCTGGCTATCTTGCAAAGCTTGTAAAGTTTCAGGTCCTTAAAACCACAAATTCAAATTCAAAGTCAAAAGTAAGATGTTTCCTTTTCCATTGGTGTGCACTGTGAAACCTTACCATAAGAAACTGATAGAAAAGAGAGAGATCTTGTGAATTGGGGAGAAGAAGAAGAAATTCCGAAAGGCATTTGCAAATGTAAGCAAAAAACCCAATACTTTCACTCAATATTTTTTACCTTCTTAGAAAAAAATGTAAAACGACCGACAGGAACATGGTTGGGTAATGTGCGTGGACTTGTATTTGTATTCGACGATCAATGACATTCACTTGAGTGTACATAGATGCGTATTACGTCCTGACTGTTCACGAACGAACGAATGAATGAATGAATGACATGGTAATATCAATGCTGAAATGTGGAAGGAGAACGAAGGAAGGAACGTGTGATAGACTCCTCATTAATCATCCAAGGAAATTTCGGGTTGACACTGGTGGCTTTAAAATCCACAACCATACACAAAAAACACATACTCATGCTCATGTAACTCCATACATAACATGCATATAGCATATACATAGCCCCAAAAATTCGGTTGATTGCTGGATGGGAAAAAGGGCATCTGTGACTTGGAGAAGAGCAAAGTGCTCGTGCCTATCCTTACATTACACTACATTACATTGCATTGCATTACATCACATCACATGACATTGTACTGAACTCAAAGAAAACCTTAATCTGTAGATATACATACATATCGGAGCATATCTGACATGATATTATATTTTATGCACAGACAGAGCACACATTTCCACACAACTTTATTCTATCCTTTATACTTAAATGCTATCTCCTCCTTTTCCTCCAGCTCAGTCCTTTCTCCCTTTTCTCCGGTCGTCTAGGCTTCTTGTTCGTTCATTGACGAAATGTATACTGTGTATATAGAATTTTGAATACAACAAAATTCTCTCTCTCTCTACTCTCTACATGTATCAACGTCTCTAAGACTTTCTGCAGAACTTTCAATCGTTATAATATGACTGTCAACCATTAGAGTGTATTGCTTCCCGACCACTATTATTATGGCTACTAAATACAGACAGAGAAGACGAAGGCGACAACGACCAGGAAGAAGATGAAGAAGATGCTGAAGAAGACGACGACGACGATGCAAGTTGAAAATGGATGAAAAACAACTCGCCCAAAAACATATCATGGTATTTCTCTCTCTGGTTCCCTTTTCCCTTTTCCCTTACAAACGATGCGACTTTCCTTTTATTTTTACCGCCTCTATCTATACTCATAGAATATGATCTGGTTCGGAAGAGATAGAAGGAAAATCCAGTGACTATTTCCCGTAAATACACACACACACACACACGTACACACGCATTCTCATCCTCAGTATTCCTATTGAGTTTGAGAGTTTGTATTTCTATTGAAATATACTGACTAGTGCCGGCTCTTTGGTCTCTGTGAATCAGAATCTGTAAGTATATCTCTGGTCCTGGTCATATTAGGAATATAGTAAAAATGCGTATGAACTTGGAGAGATGGATGAAAGTGCACGTTTTAAAAGAATATCGTTTTCCGCCTCCGCACTTTCTTTGGCTCTCTCGTTTTTTTTAGTAGTCGAGTCGGTCCCACGTCTGTGTCTATTCTACGATAGGTATACAATATACACAGACTCTGACAAAATATCTTGTTCACTCATCTTGGCCATCAATGATGGAGAAAGGATTTCCACACATAAACAGCCAAGTGTTATTACATCTGCTCTAAAAATCTACTCTCACTTTCTCTTTCTCAGCGTCGATGGAATCTCTACGCACTTTCTTCCTCTCGCGCGCGCTTTCTTGCTTTCTTTCTCTCTCTCTCTCCATTCGACATTGCTTTATGTGTTTTCTTTCAAGTCATAACGGGTTTCTGGATATATACAGGCTACTATACCACGGATATTTCCTACATCACGTTATTATTTTCTGTCCTCTTATCCAAACCATAATATAACATTGTTATTGTACTCTTGCGAGAGTTTGTGAGGCTTACAGCCATAAAATAAAGTTAAGTCTTGAGTAATTTTTAAGATTTTGGAATTTTTTTACAAGATCAAAAAAAACTTTTTTTCTTCATGACATCTTACACATGTAAAATCAATCTTTCAAGTACCTAATTTCCGACCCTTTCGAACAACGTAACCTCTACATTTTAGATTTTACCCACAATTCACCAGCTAACTATCCTTGATTTTTCCGGTTTGAAATATACATAGAGTTGGCGAAGAAGGGGAATTGGGCAGATAAAGAATTCCCCAATAAATGTATGTATCAAGTGTATTGAAATGGGTAAACATTGTTTGTAAATGAGTGTGATATTTGTCTTTAGGAAGGCCTTGAAAAAAACAAGTAAAGCTCTTGGAAATGGGAATCAAAACTTGTCCAAGATTATTCATGGTAAGTAGTAAACACATGTTTGATCGTACACACACACACAAACACACACAAACTCATGTTATTCAAAGAGAAAATCTTCCCAGCTGTGTTTGTGTCACGTCTCCTTTTTTTTGGTTGGTTCTCTCTATAGCTTTCGTTTGCATAACTATACAACAGCCCAGACACAAATCCAAATCCAAATCCTTCAATTCAATTTTCAGCAGATGCAGAATGCAGTGTGCAGACGAAGTCTTGAAAAACAACTTGAATAAAAAAAAGTACATGCAGACAATCAAAGTAGAGATAAGTACATTTGTAAAACAGAAAATACTTCTGCATCTACACTTATAAACAAAACATTTACTCGTGTTTGCGTGTAAACTTGGGATATCTACAAATAGTATTCAGTGCAGAGAGAGACTGTCATTGCTCTATAATCTTGTAAGAAATGTCTGAGCTCAGAATTGAATGCAACCAACAACAACAATTTTTTTTTAAGCTGAATTCGTTCAAATTCAAATTCAAATGTGTGTGTGGAAATGCGGACTTTGCATTCAAGGTTTTCCCTCCAAACTGCAGCATAACAATTACGATCCATTTTGAACTTTTTGTTCTGCTCTAAGATATGTATAGATTTTCTAGAAAACAATTTGATAAAGAAAATTGTTCAAAATGTTAACCTGGATTAAAATATTCAGTGCAATTCATTGAACTGGGACGAAAACAACTGACAAGAAGTAGAGGGAATTTTAAAAAATTCTAGGCAAATCCGGAAATGTATTTTTAGAATCAAAATTATAAAAACTGGGTGTAAATAATTCGGGATTCAGAGAGACAGAGCTCTTGACAAAGAAAGAGAGAGAAACTGGAAGGGTTTTATTAGAAAATATGGATCGTCTTCTTCTTCTTCTTGTTCGGATCTCAAATACTCAAGACTGAAGAGTGGCAAAAGGGAGAGGACGAAATATATACTAAAAGGAAAACGGGATTCCGGGGAGAAAACAGTGGAATGTTAAATGCGTGGATACATGCGGTGACGAGCATTGATGATGACGATTAGTTTGCCTTAAGTCTATGTACTCTTTTCTACTGTCTTTCCTACCATTGCGCTTGTACATTGAGAGCTAAGATTGAAATTCCTCTTGTCTAATAGGGAAAAGAGTGAACAATAACATTAGGAAGATTCCTCAAGCCTAAGTGTTTCCCTCATCCCATCATTATATTTCACACGTCTGACTAAAGACCTCAAGACGAGAACACATTGTAAATTTTACGGAGGACGAGAGAGTGTGTGTCAAGATGCTATACAGTACACACCGAATAAATACTTTTCTAAATGAAACAAGAACATGAAGATAGAATTTTCTGTAGGGAAAGAATCTTACCATAGACTGAAAGTCGAGTCGACACCTCCAGTTTTCCGAATCCGTTCACGGCTTTGCAGCTATATCTTCCTCTGTCTTCTGCCGTGACTCCTTTGATCCGTAATTTCTTACCATTCACACGAAAACGATCCCAAGTTGGACTGATTACTTCTCCATCCTATACAAAATAAACCACACGGCGCTCTTTTAGTTCCCTTGAATGAACAAATACGAAATTTTCTATTCTTCATGTAAAAATTTGAACCCTTTTTTAAAAATAAATGGACGGGGATTTTTTTCATTTTCTTGACTAAAACCGTTTTTTTTCTCAGGTTTTCCGAGGTTTTTTTTTTTTTTGTAAAAGATTTTCATTTCAATTTTGTTTGTGTCATTCAATAGCTTCATGTTTATACATAAATCACGAACTCTCTCTCCTACGATATATTTTCTCTTTTTCGTAGATTTTTAGGAATTGGGGGATTTGTCTATTTGAAATCGGATAGGGTCGCCTATATGCAATGACTAAGGAAATGAAATTTGAAACTACATGAAATGTGTGTACTCGCTGTCTCTTGAATTACAGAATAGAGGAAAATAAATTTGGAGGTGTAACGTGTAGCTCAGCTTGAGATTGTGAGAAAAAAAAGTTGTAGAGGGAATTTATGGAGAAAGAAAGTTGCAGACGTTGGCCTTTTCTGTTCTTGAAGGAGGACGAGAGAGATGACGGGCGAGTGATTGCGAGTACGGACTACGAGTGTGTGTCATCATAAGTAAGTTGTCTTTAGTTTATTTACTTCGGTTTCCCGGAGAGATTTTCCCCGTCGACTCATCTGAATCAATATTATTTTTAGTTCACTTACAACGAGAGATGAGCTTGGTCTTGGTGAAAGGACGCTAGTGCGGAAAAAAAACTGTAGTTTCTTCTCTCTGTCTCTGTCTCTCTCTCTCATATCTCGTATTACACGCACCCGTCAACTTATCAATTCCATTAGAATGCCATCCGAGAAAGTTTTTTTTTTTTGTACAGCCCGGAAAGTCTTTCATAGATAAATAGAGAAGAAAAGACTCGAGCTAAAGAAATTAAAATCTTTGTTTTGACTCGAGTCATTCCACTAGAAAAATTTCATTTACGTATATACTGTCTGTCTAGTTTTGAGATTTTCAATTAGAATCATTTTTCATCCGTTATCCGATATGGATAAAAATTGCCGAGTTTTCTGTTTCATACACATGGATTATTTGTATAAAAAATATTCCAGGCATGAAAGTGGAATTACAGATATTTTGAGAAATGCTGAACATCATTCAAAGGCGAGGGTCATAGCGGGAAGTTTGACGGTATTTCTGAATCTTTGAAATGGTCGCTGAAGCAGCAAGAGCAAGGAAAAAGAGACGGAACGCTGTCGTTTCCTCCAGAATTGAGATGAGCAAAAACAAACAAAGCTTTCTTTGTTCTTTTAGTCTTTGGTCGAATTCGAATTCGAATTTCGAGTATATGCGGGGGTGAACAGAGTGAATGTGTGATTCTCAGGTTGAGTTTTCTCCTTCATCGTCTTGCCTGCACTTTCTATCTTTTCATCATCTGATATGTAGTGGGTTGTCGGTTTCTTCTCTCACTCTCTTTCACTCTCTTCAAAACCTCTCATGAACTTCAAAACTCTCCCGTCTCTTTGTTTTTTGTCTTTGAATTGGAGCTCTATCTGCTGCAGTACATTACGTGGACTTTGATTAAAAGGATTTCATGATGTTGTGCAATAAGAGCGCAGTGCACATTGTTCACCATTTACGATCAACAGCAAATTCCTTTCCCTTTCCCTTCTTCCTCAAGTTTCCTTTACACATTTTCGCATCTCATATCTTCCTCCTTTCTCTATCTATACATATCGATCCCTATCTGTCTCCACATATATTTCGTATATGTATGTATATAAATATTTCCATGTAGTATCAAGTTACACTTCCTGCTTTTGTCAATTCAGTCGATTTCCTCTAGAAAAGAAATCCTGTCGTTGTCCATGAACTGTTGTTCAACTTTTTTTTTCGGGTAGAGAAGTATATAGGTAGTCGTCAGTCAAGATTGTGTGTGCATTTTTTGATTTTCTCGAATCAGACAATGATTAGAAATTCGATACAGTCAGCAATGCAGGCACAAACGAAACAAACTTTTTTTTCTTGTCCTTGACTTGAAGCTGAAAACTAAACTACTAAATATTTTTTGAGGGGGGATATTTTACTCTCTTTTCTTATTCAAGAGTTTTGTTTTCATCCTTTGACGTTCAAGACTTGATTTCACACATAATAAAAAAATAAAAATAATGTCATGGCTTCGTTACCTTGGACCATTCATAGAGAGGTAAGAGAGCCGAGTCGATTGGGCAGTCTATTTTGACGGCCTCTCCAAGTTTGGCTGTGTATTTTGGGATCACTTCTCCACTTATGTGCGGAGGACCTGTAAAATTAAAGTAAATACCATAAATACGTTATACAAAAAAATCAAGGTAAGTAATTCAAAATTCAAATGAGCAGACAGACAAATGTACATACGATACATATATACGATATATACGTTGGAATTATACAGAGTAATAATATCTTCATGAAATAATATCTGTATACATAGTAGTTAGTAGATATGAAGAAAGAGGATCCCTTCATAATATTTTGAGGGTGACGTTGAAGAATTTCCCTAATTACTGTGTGTGTGTGTATCCGTATGTGGTTTATATTAAAAGTAAATAATAATTACTATAAGGTAAATATATATAGAGAGATTTTCAAGTAGTGAGTAGTCGAGTGGAGGATGGACGTTCCGTTCCGTCCGAACAATTTGAGATTGTAGGGAAAAAATGGAAATGGTCGAGTAAAACATGGTGAAATGTTGAAAGTTGAAATGGAAGTTGTATGTTGTATCTATGTAATTTGAATGTGTATCCTTCCTAATAAGGCAGACGAGAGTGAATGGGAGTTCTGTATCTGTACAAAGTAGTTCCAGTTCATGAATGACTAACGATGCGAACTACCGTCTACCGTCATCTCATCCCTTTATTGTATGTATCAATTATCCATGGACTCGCTATCTCTCTTTCTCTCTCTCTCTCTCTCTCTCTCTCTTTCTGTATGTAGAGCATTAACGCACCCAGAATCAAGTGGTCCCTTCCCAAACGAGTAACGAGGAACGAGAAAATGAGAAAAGCAAAAAAGATTTTTTGGCTCCTATACATAGTGGAGAGTTATTTTGATAGTTGATAGTGGCAATCCGTTGATTCCTTCACGGTTTTGTACTTTCCAGTTTATCCTACAGCCTATTTAATAAGCACACTTCCGAAATTCATCGCCGGTCTATTCAATCTGTCATGACTTGCACACACACACACACACACACACACACACACACACACAAACACACACACACACACACACACACACACACACACACACACACACACACACACACACACACACACACTCACACACGCCTATGCGTTCAAATGCGTACGTATACTTACTTTTTTTTATGGTAATACACGTAATTTAATGCGTACTAATCACGGACAAGGCTTTACTTGATATGCTTGCATAGTCATCTCTGTATCAATAGCGATGAACGCTTCTTTTTAATATTCACATATGCAAAACCACGTGCTTCCTAATCCCGACAAGATGATAAATATCTTTCCTGCGAGAGGTAGCTCGAGAAAAAAAAACTTTACTAATGGACCTGCAGTCTACGTTCTACAATCTACACTGTGTGTAAATCTCGAAAAACCTTCCTTTTGATACACTTTGAATGAAAGTTTGCCAGCAGCACCGTGTTCAAAGGACATGTGGGCTCAGGATTTGATACACAACTTTCATAATCGTAAAATATTCAAATGTTGTATAGGTATATATCTGTACATATTCTACAATTTTCGTAGAGAGTATGATTATTCAAATACACATTTATACATATATAATACGTATATGTGTCGTGTATTATTTAATCATTCACTTAATTGTTCCATGAATATTCAATAAAATTGCATCACAATGTTCCATATTAAATTCCCATCAATCAAATTGGGGTTTGTTGTACGTGTATTTTTAAAGAGGACACGTTCACAAAGCTCCAGGCTTTCCTGAGAGCATTATTATTACGAAAATTTCTAGAAAAGTAATCTAAATGGTTTGTGAGTCGAGATGAGATGAGGAACATAATCGTCTTCGTCTATTTATATAACATTTAAATTACAAAACACTATAAAAGTGTATAAATTTATATACACAATACAAAAACGAGAGAGAGAGAGAGAGAGAGAAGGGCGCGGGCGAAAAATCATTTTGAATATATCGAATATGACACAATGCCTTATACGATTACGATTACGATATGTAGCGTCGGAGTATATATAAGTATAAGAGAGATGCAGATGGAATCGGCGAATCTTATACGGTCTCTTTATAATCTGACGATGAGAGCGAGAGAGAAATGCATACATAAACCATGCAGGGAAAACCATGGAAGGGGTAAATATATTCAAATAGTAATCTTCACTGGAATTCAAAATTGTTCCGTACTTGGCTTCCCCCTTTCACACTCTTTTCTTCTTTCCTTCCTTCTTTCACTCTCGTCAGGGTAAAACCCACATTCACGATTCACAGACAAATACACACACAGACATCCATCAAAAAATATCAATACAGTTTTTTTCCCTTTACATATAGACATCGTGTGTTGGCTTGGACTCTTTTTTTTCTGTGGGGGCTCGAACGTTTTCATACACACAGACAGACACAAAACAAATAAGAGGAACACAAGTGAGCCAATCACTGTATCAAAAATAGATTTGTCATCCTCCCAAATACAAGTACAAATATCGGACTATTCATTCAAGCCTCTCTCTCTCCCTCTCTCTCTCTCTCTCTCTCTCATTCTACTTGAAAATCTTCTCCCGAATCCTACATTCTCCATTCATTTTCAATGTTTTAGATTTTTATCTTATTTTCCCCACTCCCAAATTCCCCTGGCTACAAATTCTTCTCCAAATCAACCAAAAATCTCAAATGGGACTTTTTCAAGTATAGTCTGATTGTCTGATATAAAGATAGATAAAACTTCCCTAGAATATACGAATAAATTGAAAGAGGAAAGTTTGACCATCAAAACAATAAAATGAAATGAAATGTTTAACTGATCAAATATACATTTCCCTTTCGGTTTCTATAAATAGTCCAGAACGTATAGAAATTACGTACGTATTTATATACGAGAGCTAAAAGTGAGACGCTTGCTAACAATAAGTTTGCCTTTCGGTTCATGGACACAAGTAATTTAAGTATTGTCACATAAAAAATGTATCCAGAGTTAACAACGGAACACTCAACTCTACTGGAGAATTTGTCTGTTCAGCTGGAGAAAAAAAAACTAGAAATAAAAATTTGTGGGACGATTCAATTCAATTTGTATTAGGCTTGGAAGCCGAGAGTTTTTTCAAGTGACAAGGTAAAATATTTATTCTGGCTTTTAACACGAGGGCACACATTGAAAGGACAGTATAGAAAATAGAAAACGAAAAAGAAAAAGAAAAAAAAATCGTTCACACAATGCGTAAATTTGAGAACGAATGTATGTTGTTCTCTCGTCAGTTCGTTCTCATCCAATCCAAGTATAAACATAATGAGTACACGCGACCAGACCAGACCAGATACCAGACATTGAATTTCGGAACAAATATAGTCAAGTCTGACGTTGCTCAAGTACCCAGGCCTTTACGAGTGGTTTTTACATACACAAAACACACAGCACACGTATCACGTTCTCCACACCCGACAATGGCGACAATCCACAATCTCCATTAAACATTAAATGCCCACAATTCACAATAGCCAATAGCATATTTTTCTTCAGCGGACCGTCACCCACCACAACCACCATCATCTTGTTCATCGTCCATCCGGCCAAAAATGAAATGATAAATATATTAAATTGCTGTCACTCAGCCTTTCCCCTGGATCCTCTGTGTGTATAGTCACTGTAGTCTGTAGTCTGTGTTATGTTATTGACGACAGAAATGAGACAAATGGGAAAGTCACGTGTCCACACACACACACACACTCACATTTTAGCATAGACATATCGTAGATTTTTGTTGTTGTCGTTGACGCTTGACGGGAAACTGGAGCTTTATGTGTAGAGAAAGGAGAAACAGAAGAGTGGGGAATGGAAGGCAAGGCGGTGGCATTGTTCATATTATTATTATTATTATTATTATTATTATTATATTGATATAAAGGCATCTGGCTCTTGTCCAAGCGTAATGTGTGTCTTCATAGTCTTCACTTCCATTTGATAATCAAACAATCAATCCCTTTTTATATTAATGGACCGGAGCAGAGAGGAGTCCAACGATAAGTGTGAAATGTGAATGGGAAAGCCTTGCATTTTTATCACTACAGCTAATATGATATTTGAAATGATGGCAGTCGGCATCGGCATCGGCTTCTCTCCGACAAGGGTGAAAAGTGACGAGAGAGAGAGAGAGAGAGATGACAACAAAACTACAACAGATAAGACTCGTTTCACTCCTCAAATTACAAGTAAACGCTCAGAGTTTTTAGTTCCCAATTTTTTTCTCTTCTCTTCATTTAAACGTTTAAGTGGGCACACGTTCAGACTTTAGCCGTTCAGAGTGGAGAAGAGAAGAGACAACATTGACCAATCGCCTTCTGTACACACATTTCCCTCTTTTCCCACTCACCTATACCTACATACAACTATAACCCAAGTAATGTAATCATTTCGTATTAAATAAGGATACATAAATAATTTTGAGACCGGCCTACAAAATGTCAAATGTCAACAATTTTGTTTGGTCATGAGAAAATATTTTATGCTCACTTTATTTTATTTCGACGAGAAATTAATTTGTTTTGTTACGGGTAAAAATTCAAAAGGATTTTAAATTTATGGTAAGTAGATGTGAATGAGACTTGAGAGAATCTACATGAGATTGCTTCCTACAACTACAACTTGCCCTAATCTGTACAAAATCTACAAATGTACCGCCGACCATCAATTCACTTACACCACCAAATCATGTCTTAATTTTGAGTACGGTCCCTCTACATACATTTACTAGTACAAAGTACAAAGTACAAACTACAAAATCCAAAAGAAAAGGAAGAAAAAAGTTAAAAGTATTTGGACATGGTCGGAGTAAACCTATATACAGTGAGTTGAAAGAATATTCTCAACCAGCGTGTACACTGTACAGCATATTGTGAATATGAATATGGTGGTGGGCATTATGAAGATGTGTTGGAAGAGGGCGAGTCCGAACATACGCCCAGCTCATATGGTAATGACTTTATTTTTCCACATAAGACACAATACGATTCATCCACTGTCCAGCGTTTACATTCAGTTAACACAAGAATGTGCATAGAATAGAATTCAAGAGTCACCTGAACACATGGAGCTCTCAACAAAGATCCTTCAATGAACAAATCTACATCATCTACATCTTACATCTCGCAGCATTTATGCCAGTTTCAAAATATTGAAACTTGAATTAAAATTAGCCCAAACAGTGTGACAATTTATTTAGTGACATCAGAATAATGAAAAAGAGTGTAAGAAAAGTAGCACAAAAATGGAATATTAATTTAATAGTTGGAATAAAACATTGACTGATACCTTTGAGTCCAGAGTCCGTGAGGGATGGAGGGATGGAGCAGAGAAGGAGGACGAGAAGTAAGACAAAGGGATTCATGGCAGTGAAATCTGAAATCCAGACAAAGACATTAATCAATGACGACTGAGTCCGCTCAACAGCAGCAGCACATCTATATTTTTATAATAGATACTCTTATGATAAGAGCCTTATCATATTCATATTCAGATTCAGACACTCAGCGATTTGTAACTCCCTTTTTAGTCTATAGATATTCGAGACTCGAAATTTAACTCTACAGTTTATTACAGATTCGATTATGCAACAATATCAGTATGACTGATTTCCATATTCAAGTAAACTGCATTGCAGATAGTTTTTTCAATTGTTGAGTGTTGGTAGAGAAGAGTACGTAAATTCGTAAATGTAAAGAAAATACATATAGAAGAAAATGTCTACTTTTAAAAAAGTAGACAGAAGCTTCAAGTTATTATAGAAATGGTACACACTAAAACACTTCTCTCCATCTTTGTGTGTGTCTCTTTTCTGTAGTAGGTAAGAAAAGAATTTTGACTCCCGTTAGAGCTTTTGGTTTCCCGGCACATTCAGTTCTTTAGTTCATAAGTTATCATAAATATATAGAGACTACTCGAGGAAGACAAGATAATATATGCAAAAGGGGTTGCATTTCTTTCTATAGGAAAGGGCCCCATAGGGTTTAAAAATAAAATATTATTGAGTCAGGAAAACCGTACGCGCTCTCCGTACTACCAACTCCTTTTCCCTTCCCATCTTCATCTTCATATTCATCTCATCGTCACAGTTCTCTCTTTTTCTTCGTAGACAGTCACTTTTTTTTCTTTTTTTTCGGAAAATGAAAAAAAAATTGTATTTCTTTCATCTTCATGTGCTTTCGCAGTCATGTAAAGTAAATGTACCTACAATTTAAGGATTTTAAGATATTCTTGAGACTATTAAGCTACAGTTATTGCATTGGTGATTTGTAATAACAATTTAGTGGGAGTCATTTCAGTAAAAAATCAACAATTAAAATCAAATTGGATGGTATTGGTGTAATGGTAAATAGTGAATGGTGAGCGTAATAATTTGTATGGGTAATCCGGACATGTTAGATCATTAACGAAGGGAAAAGTGTTATGGAATGGCTGACTTATTGTACTTGGCATTTCTCCTCTCATTTAGAATGTACAAAATCTACATGAATGTCGACCAAAAAAACCCCACAACCTCACAACATTACATTTTTCAACTTTAAAGTTTTGTCTGTTTACATATATTATACGCAATTCCACATCCACAAAATACACATACAGTAAATGTATGTATGCAGTATGCAGTGAGAATGGAGAATGAAGCGAGTTTTAGTTTTTGTTGGCTTGTGTGTTGTGAGAGTGCCTCAGTTAGCCTGTTTCCATTTTCGACCCCCCATTCATCTATACTCAACGTGGGCAAACAGATCTCTCCAGTCCATACATTTCCTTCATGTATATATGTACATCCGAGATTCGAGCTCATGTGATGCCTTCTACGTTTCAAGTGCCGAGATACAAAGAAAGAGAGAGAGAGAACGATTTCATATGCACATCGCCTCGTTGTTGTTCCTTGTATCTGTTCATTGTGGAATAGTTTCATGAAGAAAACAAGAGTCGGCTGTATTTTTTTTTATCCTCGTAACTCAATTACTGACTCAATTTATGGCATCATTATAATTTTGAGGTTACAAGCAAGTTCACCCAACTACAAACACACACACAAACACACAAACACAGCCATGAGCAAGGTAACCCACAATAATAATACAGAATCTGTATTTAAATGTGAACATCTCCCGGATTTTTCCCTTGTTTCTCTTTTGCATCTCTTCACTATAAAAATCCTAGAATCTACCACTAAATCTAAGTAATCCAATTCCAGATAGTCAATTTTAAAGTGAACGGCGTTTCGGTGATATGATATGATAGTACCTATGCAAACCGCAAATCCATGCAAAAATTATGCAGCCGTTTCCTTTACATCCATAAAATATTTAATGAGAAAACTTTTCCTTTCTCCAATAAATAAATAAATAAACAAGTGCACATCATTGGAGAATTCAACTTCAGAATAAAAATTTGAGCTCGACAGAAAATACGGGAGACGGTTAAACTGTGGAGAATAAACTTGCTGTGATTTAAAATCGGCTGCTTTTGAATTTTCGTTTGTCGGCTATCATGTTTTGTAATGATTTAATTCAATTAAATACAGATGAAAACGAGTACAAATATGTGCAATAAATCAAAGATTTGTGATCGATATTTGACATTGAGGCGGTGCTTCTATACAGACAGTTCTAGCCCGCTGTTCCTTTCTGCTCTCTCTCTCTCTCTTTCTCTCTCTTTCTCTCTCTCTCTCTCTCTCTCACATTCCTCGTCCATGCAATTTGTGTAAAAATATCTGTACCTATATAGTTAATAGTAAATACTTTTCCCTTGTACGAACATGGACCATTAGAACATTCCATCTCTTTGAGCTGAACAATTTAGGGCATAAAACAAACTAGAGTCGGCTCTGTAAACAAAATGTTTTGCTAACCATAGGGCACACTAATAAGAGCATAAATTATTTAAATGAGGAGAACACAGTGCAGTGCAGTGGGTTTACTATAGACTATAGAACACGAGCCTCAAAATGCAGTTCCAGCTCAATAAGGTCAAGACGAGCCCGTATTTTCTCGTACTCCACACAAAGACAACTTACACAATTTGAATCGTACACAAACAATTGTTATTACTGATTTATATTTATGCCCTCATCGGCAAAACAAAAACAAAAACAAACCAACCAATGAACCAAGGAAAAAACTATTGTGAGCAAACCATTTGAGTGAACGAGCTAATTGTTGTATCGTTTTCCTCAGCAGTCTTTATGGAGTATGGAGTATGGAGTTTCTCTCATTAACTAACAATTATTTCCCCATCAACCTATACAAAGTATCGTACAAACATGTGCCATAAATACAACGAGTATTTAGCAAATGTCAGTGTCAAATCTCGTCAAATTAAAACATTTTCTCCGCCTCTGCAATCTGAAGTCTGTCTGTCCACACACACACACACACACACACACGAATTCTATCTGTAAATGCAGACTCGGATTATTATTTTTGAGAATCGTGTGTGCTCGCTTTGCAAGTGTAATGTCAAAATTGAATATTTAGCGTGGGTGAGAAAATACATAAAGAAAAAAAATCTGTATGACTGAGAAATGAAGGGATTAGAAATTAGTGTTGGAAATGTTGATATGTGTGGCACAGTGTGATACTGACTCGACTCTGTAGAGATTCTCATTTTTTTTATTTGTACTCGTATATATGCCGTCAATTTCCACGTGGAGAGAGATTCCCTTGCCTGTACGAGTACAAGAGAGAGAGAGAGAGAGAGAGAGAGAGAGAGAGAGAGAGAGAGAGAGAGAGAGAGCTTAAATATGTAGAGCTTGGTCATTAATAATTGTTATTACTCAACCCCATAATTGGCTTTGGGGAATGAGAAAAGCAAAAGAAGAATATGGAAATGCTAATGGATATGAAGTAGAGTCACTTAGGCAAATCAGACTCAAAGCCAGCCAGAGAGTAAGAGTATAAAAGTAGAAGAAGTAGAAGACGAAAAGGAAACATCATTTATTTAGTAGTACAGCGTCAGCTCCACTCTCTTTCTCTTTCTCTATTTGAAAAAGTAAACTGGTCCGGGTGCGCTATGCCAGCTGCAATGTTATAATGTAAATTCATGCACTATGAATAGTATGAATATATGAATACGCACACATAGTAACTTTTTTAAAACTCAAAGCTTAACTCTTTCTGTATTGTATAGAACGTCTATGTTTTTTCCCTTGTGTTGGTTTGGTAGATTGAAGTTAACTCGACGGAATATTCCTATGTATGTATCGTATGTGAGTGTGTATGAGAATATATATTTTTAAAATTAATCTAATGCATGGAGAACATGAACAGACGTCCATTACTTGATTGCATCCACTCGGAAATTTATGCGTGTTTTAATAAGAGTATAATGGCAATTAATTATAAACCAAGTGTACAAGATAAATCTGATGTAATGAGACAATCATTTCACTTTTATCAGCTTAAATGGTTCCTCTTCCAACTCTCTCTCTCTCTCATCTTCCTGCACTTGAAACAACTCTCGAGTACACCACCAACCACCAAACCAAACCACAGGGCTTATATCGTATGTATATTATATTGAAAATCCTGTCATAATTTCAAAGATCCTGTCACAAAAAAGTCGAATTCAATATCCATATAGAATATTCAGTTCCAGAGACTGAGTAAAATTAAAAAAAGGAAAGACATTTTCTAAAATGATAACAATGTTTTAAATTGGTTCTTCCTTGTGATCGCGAGTATATCTTATCTTTTCAATTCCCAAAAAACATGCATGGTACAGGCAGTGACTCAAAGATTGAAAAAAAACCAGACAATCTATAAAGAAGAATGAGAATATTATTTTTAAATTTTGTGTTTAGTAGGTAGGAAACTGAAAAACTGAAAACTTGTGTGCTTTTTTCCACGTCCAACAACTTGGTCTCATCATTTTAAGGAAAAGAAGAAAAAAAATACTTGGGGAAAAAAACGTCATGAATGAAGAAAAAGAGGGGAATCCTTGCAAAGATGATAATGATAGGAGGAACAAGGAACGGTAAACTACGTCAAGTTGAAAAAAAGTATATAGGCAAGAGAAAAAGCTACAAACATGATCCAGAAGATGAGGGAAGATACACAAACAAGAGGAGAAGCCTCGACGAGAGAGATGAGCAAGAGGCAAGAGGAGAAAATTAATTGTTATTTTTCTTTGACAGTTGATGCCAGCCTCCATCATTACTTGCGTATCAGATAAAGGCTCAAAATGCTTAATTCATCATGCCCCAAGCTCCTCTCGTTCTCTCTCTCTCTTTCTATCTCTCTCTTTCTCTCTCTCTTTCTCGACCATCTTCTTCTCGTCATCTCTACACTCTCTCCTTCATTCCATTAGCATCAAATGAACGACATGCAGACTTTTCCCTTCTTTCTCTTCCCTCTCCTGCACCTACAGAGATTACAGACAGATACTCTAATAAATATTGCATATATATATATATTTATATATGAACTTTCCATGTGTGTTCTCTGTTCTCTACACTCTATAGTTCGACATACACACATTCATCCGTCCTCAGAGTATTCAATGCTTTTCCTCCTTTCTTTGCATACCTATCGTACAATATATGTATACAGGAAAAACTTTTTTTTTCCTCACTGTTTGTTTAGTGAAATATCCTCAAAAGTTACATGCTACAAGCAAAGGAGACAAAATAATACGCAAACTCGTAGGTTGGTTTGGTAGGTGCTTGAATTCGGATGGGAAATGTTATGTTACATTTAAATAGAATTTCCATACATGTGTGTCTGCATGGAGCAATTACTGGATACATTTCATTTTCATACATATTCTTTATCAAATACAGACAAGACAACAAGAGTTTGCCAAGTCCGGAAAAAAACTATATGCAAATATGATGCAAACATTGTGCGCCTTTTAAAGAAAATATTTCCAGGGGAAATATCCTCTCTCCCTGTTCAAACTTTGTTGGTAGAGAGGAGCTAACAGTAATAATATTATGACATGTACAGAGCAGAGGTAAGAAGAACTTTTTTTACAAAATATATGTACATATTAAAAGTATACAGAATTTGTAGAGTTTATAGTCTGTATAGAGAAACTATATAGTTTTTCATATATACTGACTGACACGAATAACTGGGAGCATCTTTTAATTTCCGTATCCTTTACTCCACTCTGTCCTCTGTACAAAATGCTCTCTCACTCACTCATATATGAAATAAATGAAAGCAGACTTGACGTTCACTTGACTTTTTGTCTAACTTTAGAAGAAATGTGTGCCATTCTTCTCTCTATTCTGTTTTCTGTTGTGTTGTGGCAGTACATCACACACGCAACTTCAACTTCAAATCCCCACCACTTTAAGTAAATAATTAGTCTAGGGAAAATACAAAATATGAAAAACTTTCAACTTCCCCTTACCAACTGAATATATGTAGTATGTGTAATGTACTAACACAGAATTTGTATTTCATTTTAAAGGTAGATGCATCAGTTCAGAGTGTATCCTTCTTTTTTTTAAGAAGAAGAAGAAAAACGATGTAAAATGTGAAACTTGTTTTATATGGAGATTTTTCCTTGGGATAACTTGAACCGAAACTAAGTTGAGTTGACGTAAAAGAATAAAAAAAAAGATGAAGAATTTTTAAATATAGACTCTGGATAGTTAATTTAAATGGATGACTCGCTTATGCTACATGGAAAGGACTCGAGAGAGATAAAAATTAACCCATTTAAAATTTTGTTTCGCTAGCAGTTTGACATTTGACATATTGTACGTATGAAAATTGTCCAAAAGGAGAGAGTGGGAGCCAGCGAGAGAGACTTTGTGTGTTGGCTTCAGTTTTCCGTTGAATTTTGGTTGTATGTATTGCTTCGCTGTAGCATCTTGTGGATGTTATGTACCATATGTGTCATGAGCTCCTACCGTTTTTCACTCTCTCTCTCGCTCTCTCTCTCTTGCTCTCTCTCTCTCTGTCGACTCTTAAAAAAACGTACATATATTAAGATTAACCTCTCCTGGACGGGAGTATGAAGAAAGTTGCGAGGAAAAGTAAATAAATCTTTTCTCGGTCTCTGTATATCTTTAGTCTATCATCTACGTGTGTAGAGTATGTAGTATGTACTGGTCGATGCACGTCACATACATATACAGATATTCACCCATTCATACTTTTTCAAATGCTCTCTGTACTGTATACATATATACAGATACGATATATTTTCTCTTTCTCATACACACTCTTTTGGTGAAGTATTATATTTTTGAAATATTTAGTTTATATTCTGTATCTGTATTAAATCAAGTATGTAAACCTACAATAAAAAAACCCTTGCATTTCTCTTCAGACAGAAAAATGTACGATACATAAAAATACGAGTATGTATACGTGTAGATGTACATCAAAAGAGTACATGTGACTAAAAAGGTCAGATTTCCAAATCCTCCTCACATGTATATTGTATACGCACATTCAGAATTCAGAGAACTGAGAACAAATATGTAAAGACAACTGCAGCACGCTAAACTCTTGACATCAATCATCATCATCAAGCAAATGATTCGCATCTGAGTTGAATGGACCTCACACAACGCTCAGCACCAACATTCACTTCCAACTGCCAAGCTTCACAGTCTCCTCCGGATCCACTCTGAGATTTCTTCACATTTTTTTTTATTAGGTATACAAATACATACATTCTCTCTCATTTCCCACAATGCCATAATGTGTAAAATACAGCTCACTTAAACAAAACACACAAACACACAAACACAAACGAAGCCCAACCAAACTAAGCTTAATACACATGGATTTAGATTGTGGGTATAAAACAAGAGAGAGGGTTTTCCTTCCCGTCAGAAGACTCCTTCTCATTCGAGAGAAATTCATTCTACAACCAGAGAGATAAATTCATTAAGAATTTGATGGTTTAATACCTGAGGGAGACGCTCGGAATTAACTAGAAAACTCTAAAAAATAAAACTGGAATTGAAAAAACCCTTGTTAAATCATAGATATGATGTAACCCAAACCATTGATTGTTTTACTCTGGATAATTTAAGAAAATACTGAATTTCCTATATTTCCTTATAAAAACATTACCACAGAATCCGAGTTGATTATCAAAATATGTCAATTATAAATGTGAGCTAACTTTCCTCCTTCACTTTATTATTATTTATCGCCATCAATATTCAATATTCAATTTGAGCTTCACCGACATTTCCACCACAAAAGTATATCTGTAATCTGTGTATGGAAATGGCGTGAGGAGCTGTAAATATTCAACTGGAAAATGTACAAGCACTTATAAAAATTTCATTTCTTAATCCTGTAATAAATTACCCAAATCTGACACATGCGATTTTTTCACGAAAACCAAAAAAAAAAACCAACGGTTTGCCATTTAGCCAAATGATAAATGGCAGACTTCTTAATTTCCATTTCCTTCGTAACTATATACATACAGATACGAGAGAGGAGCATGAGTAAAATTCTGATGGTTATTCTTGAGTTGTGTAGTGTGTACACATAGAGTAAGTATACACACACATTACACACGTTTCCCTTTTACTTTTCAGTATATCTGTCACTAGAAACGATTGAGTTTTGGCTCATCTTCTCCCTCAACTAATATAAACACAAGTTAAGTTGCAAGGAAATTTTCTCCTGCTTTGTATTTGCTATATGTTTTTCTCCGTCTTCATTTTCTTCTTCTTCTTCTTCTTCTTTTTACGGCAATATCTTAAGAATTCTCTACACAGTGTAGAAAGTGTTGCGTGAGCTGCATTTAGCTGCTATCGTTTCCTTCAGTTCTGTTTTCCGTTTTCGACATCTTCAACTCCTCTCCTCGGTTGAATGTGAAAGTGTTTGTTTGTGCTCTGTGTGTGTCTATGGTCATAAGTCTTTGAGCAATGCAAATAAATGAACATAAAGTAGTCAACTACCGTGTCAACGTTGGAATATGAAATGGGTGAAGGGAACGTATAAATTAAAATGGGGAATTAAGGCGGAAACCCATGTGAAAAGCCCTTCTTTTCATCTTCTTCAAATCCTCGTAGATCATCAATCATCTACCTTTTCCCCTATACACAAACACTGTGTTTGAAACACATACATATAATATCGTATTGGCATGCATTCGTCTAGCTGACCTTCTCAGAATACTTTTAATTCAAAGTAACATGGCAGAAAGTATCATGTAATGTAATCTGAGATTGAAATATTCAAGATGAATCATGCAATCGTGGGGACATTGAAGAAAAACAACTTGAGAGTATTTTTTATTTTTTTATTTTGAAAAAAATGTGAAACCATAAATGGAGACGGATCACTTTATAGTTTCCTCCGTAGCGTCAATTACAGTTGATATACAAATTAATTATTTGATAAGATTTCAATTGCACGAGTCAAATAACCAAATCCTTTCTTAGTGTACTATGAAAAGGAGAAGAAGCGTAGGGGAAATGTGAATACGATTTAACTATTAAGTATATGGTACATATTAATACTGTACTGTACTGTATGCATATGCATTCTGGTTGGGAATTCTTTGGCGGAGAGAAGAAAAACATTGGGATTGTAAGAAGAAACCAAAAAACTCAACTCTTCTCCATTTGCCATCCCTACGCAACTATACAACTTGCTACTTTGCAAGCCTCCAAGTTTTACTGAGGCTCGTTGAATATAAATGAGGTGTCATTTGTAGTGTCATAGATTTGATGTTTGTTGGCTCAAGTGTCAAGTCAAAGCCATACACACAACACACACACACACACACACACAAGTGCTCGGAATTCCCAACTAGATGACAAGACGGAAAATCTCAGCTGCAATTAAATATTTATGTTCTCAAGTTTAAATACAACATATATATGTCGTAGGCAGTGAGAATTTCAGGGAGCGAGAATCTCGATCTCTCGTAGCCTAGGTTGCGAGGTACAAATCT
>JAIUND010000272.1:0-89088 GCA_034699125.1 Gisinianus flammeolus
AGAGAGAGAGCGAGCGAGAGAGAGAGAGAGCGAGCGAGAGAGAGAGAGAGAGCGAGCGAGCGAGCGAGAGAGAGAGCGAGCGAGAGAGAGAGAGAACGAGCGAGAGAGAGAGAGCGAGCGAGAGAGAGAGAGCGAGCGAGAGAGAGAGAGAGAGAGAGAGCAAAAGGGGTATACCGAAATAGCTTGAAAAGGTCAACTCTTTAGCCATTCAGTAATTAAGTAATTACTTGATTAATAATTTGAACTGCGTACTAAAGCTATGTAGCGGTCCGCGAGCATTTCTAATGCATAAATTACGGTTTCCCTATATCTTTGTGTACTGCATAATAATATTATTATTCAAATACTTGCATATTTACTGTGTAAATCGCAAATGTGTACTTGGAATATTTCAATAATGTATATTTTATTAGATTTCTGTGACCGAATTGTATTTATTTATATGGACAAGAGGGCAGAAATGTTAAGTACTTTTAATCCTCCTCTGTCAAATTATCGTATATAGGTATGTTAAAAATGTTATGGGATTCTGATTCTACAAATTGTAAAGAAGCCCCACGGATTGTGAGATGATTTGTGTACATTGTATAACTACATTGTACACAATTCAATGAGAGTATTGAAACGCGATCAAAAATCGAATACGTAAGATTAAGATTTTTTAATGAATGGATGGATTAGAGAATGAATGAGTTAAGTGGATAATGAATTAGCTGGCCTAGTCCTGGTAAAAGAAACCAGACAGAAACGTAAAGTACGTATATCCTTTGTGATGATAATACATTTTATTATATGTACATTTTTTGTAATGATTTCAGCCATTCTGATCGATATTGTTAATCTTATAAGATTTATTTGTTACTTGAATATTTTGCTCATAACTATAATTACATATGAAATGTTCTAAAATTAAATGTCTAAATAATTGCATTTGTTTACCATTAATATTCGCTCATCATACATATTTTAATTAGGGCGATGGTCGTTTTACATGTGATGTACAGCACAAGCAATTGAAAAGTGTGTACATACATCGATGGTGCCATGATGCCATGAACTTGTCATATTATATAACATACAAAGTACTTGCGTGCTCATTATAATGAATGACAATTTAGACTATTCAATTATTCAAAAAGAAAATTTATTACATATTTATGTTGTTTATAGTCAGTTAAATTAATTTTATATATCATCAATAATAATTATTATTACCTACTATTAGGTATCACAGTTGATTTTTACTTGTATGATTTTCGGCCTATGCAGGTAAATACAAAAAAAATGTCTTTTTAAAAAACCAGTAAATTGTGAATAAAGTCGTGGGCTACAAAAAAAAAGTTTAACTAAAACAATTTTATTACCTCATTTAAACGAGGGAAGAAATAGTATTAAACTGGCCCTTGAATTCGGGTGACTCAAAATGCCCTGGTAATTTATCTTACAAGTTCTAAATCAATAGCATGTTATATGCAATATGATATGAACTTGCTCATTATAGACTAGTCAATGAGACAAATTTAGTTTTCCTTTTAGTCTTTGAAACTTTATTTTAGAATCTAAAGATTTTTCTTTTTAAAAAAAAAAAAAAAAATGCCAGCCAAAAACTTTGAGACCCGTTAATTAAGGGAAAAGAAAAAAAAGTAAGGAAAAAGATGTACACGTGTTGCAGGGTCTGTTTAATGGTCAGTAGAAGATCCATCCAGGTTTTTTCTCCTCCTTTCTCCTACTCAGAAGATGAAGTGAAATTTAGGAGGAAATTCTCTTTTCTCCCAGCGACGTCCAACTAAATCGTTTGAGTCCTGTCCAAACTACCCATATGATTATACGATACGACTTTGGTCTATACAGACTATAGGTATCCGATATGTATCCCCCAGAACACGGTAGAAAGTACTATACACAGTTTACAGTCTCTACAGTTAATCCTTCAGACTGGAACATCAATCATGACACACACACACACACACACACACCTTGTACAAGCTCAGAGACGGACAGGGAAATGGGGGAAGAGATAGAGATATGGAAGCCTTAGGTACGTAGAATAATACACACACACACAAAACCAAGCCCCAATCGAGATGTGTAATTTATAAAAAGTAGAGTAAAATGAAAATGAGATTGGATACCTGGAGACTCGGGGAAGCTAACACAGAGAGGAAGAAGACATAGTCTGGGGAAGAAGAAAGAGAAAAAGAAGCTCCGATGATCCCTGTACATCAAGTCCAGGACACACAGTTATTTTGGTCACGCATCAAAGGACATGTTATGTATGTGTGTGATGTGTGTGATGTGTATATGAGTATGTGTGTGTGTGAGTGTATGTGTGTGGTGGAGAAAGGAAGGGCCGGCGGTCGGTGGGTATAAAACTATGAAAGTCATAGAATGGTCCCCAGACTCCCGTTCCCGATTCATTCTCATAATCTTGGCCAAGAGTCATGACATGGTCGTATTACCTTCTCGACAACGTCTACGACCATTACTATGTCATGACCATGACTATGCATATGCCTATCTTTATCTGTATCCGTACACATGAGTATATGTCGTCAGTATGTCTATCTAACTATGTACCCCCCTCCTTCTCTCTCTTTCTCTCTCTTTCTCTCTCTTCAGTCTTTTCCGAGTAGTCTGAGCGTCAGCCTCGGCTGTGTGACTGTGTGTGTCCCTGTCGTCCCACAGGGTCTGTCCAACTTTAAAAGGGACTTCAACCTGATTCATCCGGCGGTTCTAAATCTCAGAGCAAAACAACCAAGGATATTATATTACTCGAGCAGTAAACACAAACATACACACACACACACACACACACACATAGACAAAGCACTTATGTCACACAGGAAAGCAAAATTCACTGGGCTTTCTCTCTCTCTCTTTCACTCTCTCCAGGTTCCCGTTTTTCCACAGAGCTTTCTCTTTCGTTTATTATTATAACATGCTCGCCACTACAATTTATGTAATATATACATGTACGCACACAGCACACACACACATATCCATTAAACATGTTGTCCAACCCAAATTCCAAGTAGAGTACAAGTACAGGATGAAGAAGGAAAAAAACCTTTTCCCTTTTTCTCCCTGCGTCTCGTAAAAGAACTTCATTGTTTTCTTTCTGACTGAAACTCCCGACGTGCTCTGGGCCATAATAGCATAAACACAAACAACGTCAAAACAAAACTACACACAAAACACACGCATATTCAACGCAAATACACAACAGTGTTGGTTGATATGGTACAAATATTAAAAGAGTCCACCGACGACATCCAGGATCATTTTAAAATGTGTTCGTTCCGCATATACATAAAAAAAAACATCTCTCATCTCATTTATAATTCAGTAGAGAAAACAGGAGCATTATTTGAAATTTAAATTCTTGTCCGTCCCTTGGTTTTTTTGGGATTCACGATCAGGACAAAAGATAGTCAAGTACTGAAGCCTTTTGTCCCTTTTTATTCTAGTCCAAAAACCATTAAAATTAAAAGCTCTTTTCTCCTTTTTTTGTAAAAAATCTGTATCATAGAAAACTGAAAACAATGGCATTATTATTATTGTATGAAATTTGAATATCATTGAAAAACTGTTGTCGTTTCTTATGGAGAATGGAATTGTTAAAAGAAAACCATAAAGTTGAAAGATTTATTAGACTATATTTTTGGAAATTTTATGAAAAAAAACTAAGGATAATAGAGAAGAAAAAGAATTAACATCGAAGTAACAAAGGAATAATAATCTGAATAACTTTCCTTTCCCGTTCTTAACGTACTTAACATAAAAAAAATCAAAAAAATGTACAACATTTCTATAGAAAATGGAATTAGAAATCATACAAAATCCACCGGGATTTTGTTTTGTAATATTCATCACTATATTCTATATATTTTCATTGTGAATGAATTGAAGAGAAAGAGAGCGAGAGAAAGAGGTACAAATTTGGGTTGTGGGTATAACAATACCTATGAGTACACAGATTGGAGCGGAAGCCAAAGGGTAAAGGGTGAGACGGTAAATTCTCTGAGGATAATAAAAAGAAAGGAACGGATGCGTAGGAAAGAGTGATGATGATTCCAGGTGACTCGGACGAGAGAGAGAGCGAGAGAGAGAGCGAGGAGAAAAAGGAGAGAAAAATTATTTCTCAGAAATACATGCAGTCGAATAGTAGAAAGCACCACCGAACAAAAGGCAAAAGCATTGGAGATTTCTCTCTCTCTCTCTCTAACAACTCTCGAGTCCAATAGCAATAGGAGATTTCCACCAGGGTAAAATATTTCAGATTTTTTTTTTTGAACAAATATAAATATAGCAAATAGAAAAGCAATTCAACTAAATAGCAAGCCCAAATATTTGTTGAGTAAATAAACTCATAGTGGTCAGTCGTCAATCGTCATGACGCCAACCAACCGACCAACCTACCAAACACCGTGCAGCACAGTACACATATATTTCTTCTCCGACTTCTCTCTAATGCTCTCAAGCTCCGAAAGACATTCCCACACACAGACACACACAGCATATACACACACACATTTCCATAGAAAGAGAGAGGGAGAATACACACGAGATATACAAAAGAGATAAAGATTTTCCCTGGACCGTCTTTGCCTTCGTCTTGCTTTTGCTTTTAATCTTGTGGATTTTCCATCATTCGATTCTGAAGAGAAAGAAAGAAAGGACGGAAGAAAGAAGAAAGAAGGGAGAAAGTGTGTAGTTGTCTGTGTGTGTGTGTGAACTCCCGTCTCAAGTGTTTCTCTCTCTCTCTCGCTCTCTCTATTTTTTCTCCTTGTTGGCATTTCATTTCTTGGCTAGTGCGCACAGAGGAGCTCAAGATGATTTTTTTTTATATCTCTTTTCCACACAATTCCTCACAAATCCTAATAATCAAAGTACTTGTCTAATCGTGAGTAGAGCCATAGACACACATACACACATAACACACTCTCTCTCTCTCACACACCCAATCCGTACACACTGTCAAAACAAATCACACATGGCCACTTTGTGTGTATCCTCAAATTATGTTTGATGTTCCACATGTTGGCTTTTCTTCAAAGACAAATCAATCGAGAAAAAAATGACGCCATTTACAGCTCACCATGTGTGATCTTTTTCTTTCTCTCCGCCTGTTTACACTTCAACTTTCTTAGTAAAAAAAAGGAGGATTTACTTAGAATTTCTCCTTTTCCTTATGCTCAATGTACGTTCAGAAAATGGGAAGAGCAAATACGAAATGAAAGCATGTCCGGATTTTTTTATATCTGTGCCATGATGGGAGTTTTCCCAAAAAAACCCCCAAAAAAACTCATTTTTGGAGTAGTTTCATCGTTCGTCTTTCGCTTTTCGCTTTTCGTCCTTCGTCTTTCGTTCGACCATTTGAGCGTTTGAGATTAAAAGTCAAGCGTAATGTGTTTTTTTATAGAATGAATAAAAGTTGTTCATCGAAACTTGTGTGTAAAGTGCTCAGTATTGAGGAACATCAAAGAAGGATTTTTATGATGTACAGTATTTATTTATATTTATCTCGCTACTCAAACTTTGAAGCTTTTGAGGCCTCCCCATAAATTTTTTTTTTCTCCATGTCTCTCTCCACTCAACTCGTAATTAGCGAGGATTAATTATACATATCAATATAAATTGTGTAGCACTAAAAACAAAAACAACTTACTTGTGGCCCTTGTGGGGGGGACAATCAAGAGAGGAAATTACGAGTACACACACACACACACACACACACACACACACACACACACACACACACACACACACACACAGAAACTGAGAAACAGAGAAAGGAGAGAGAGAAGAAAACGAGTTGGAAGATTAACGATAGTCCGTTTATGTGAGCTGTCATAAGTAAGTAAAAAACGATGAAGGAAGTGCACGACCAAAGTAGCCAGGAAGTTTTTACTCTCTAATTTTCCCTCTTACTCTCTCTCTCTCTTTCTCTCTTTCTCTCTCTGCCTCTATTTTCATTCATTGAGATGAGATAATATAATATGAGTCAGAGGGAAGAAGAGAGAGAGAGAGAAAGAGATTCTACAAGTAACTACACATTCACATTCTACTTTTACATTCTTCATGCTCTGCATTATTATACAATTTCCATCCATATTACAGACCTCAAACCTGAAGCTTCTTCGTCTCCTCTTCTTTTCTTTCTCCTCATCCACAAGTTTTTTTGCACACATTCCTCCGTTTCAGTTATAGGAAATTACGTGGGTCAAAAAAAAAAAAAGAAAAAAAGAAACCCCGAGCTCGAGAGGAAGATAGAAAACTTCATTTTCTTTCTCATGAGGAAGTCTCATGACGCATGAGAATCTCTCTGTAATTAATCCTACCAATTAGATTCATCTACTTACTATGCCCCATAAATTCCCTTTCATCTGGCTTTTCTTCCTTTCCCTTGGAATTCAAAACTTTATATATTACATACATGTAGAACTTTACAAAGACAGAGAGAGAGAGAGAGGGATAAAATGACTGTGCTTTTCTTGTCTGTCTCCCATCTTCACCACTTGTAATTCCTATGACTTTCTCTCTCTCTCTCTCTCCCTTTCTCTCTCTCTCCTTATTTCCTAAAGGCTACAAAACCGGGAAACTCTGTCTTGAGGACAAATGAAGGATTTGTGTGTGGAAAATGGGCCGTCAAATCTGATATCTATACAGTTGCTGATCCCATCTCAAATGGTAGATTGCAAGCAGGAACTGTATCACTAGTTCAATGTACCAAATGCAAATGCAAATGTAAATTCAAATGTATGCAGACGCTCCCAAAGAAAGCTGTTCACATCTAAAACATTTCCTCCTCCTCCTCGTCTTTCTTATCCAACTCGAGATATTTACGAAATTCCCTGGGAAAGAGAGAGAGAAACAGAGAGAAACAGAGAGAGAAAGAGAGAGAGATAGAAAACTTTACATGTAGATAAGAAAAGTGTGTGTGCATTTAAGTGAAGTGAAGTAGTAAGATAATAATAATAGCAGTTTCCCTGAATTTGAATATGAAATCATCATGAGGCATAAAATAAATGATAAGGCTGGAGAGAGAGAGCGAGAGTTGATAAGGAAAGCTGATAAGGCAGGCGAATTGTGGTGGGGTATTAAAATGGTGGAGGAAGATCAAGGGAAAAGGTTCTCAATGAAAGAATGAAAGAGAAAGAGAAGACGGGACTTCAAATGGTGATGAAGTGCTTCATTACCACAAACGTCCATCATATATTCATCGCAAGTCATATGTGAACGAACGCGTCTCTTCTATCTGTATGCTCACATTAAACATGCGAATAAAAGTCGTCCCCTCTTTTCTCTTATTATTCGTCATTGTCATTGTCTTTGGTATATTTAGTGAGACCCAGATTTCCGAGATAACTCACAAGTCTATTTATGTATACATATATATAAGATGCAGATAGTGTCCGTTGGTGATGTGTAAATACATTATGAAGCGTTTTTTCTTTCTTAGTGGGAATCCAGTGAGAATGATGAATGTTGAATGTAGAATGTTGAATTGGATGAGGAGTGAGGACAATGTCAGAGAATTTTCCTTATTATTTATTGCCCATTGTTGTAATTAGAATGAGAGCAAGAGAGTAATTAATGTATGCATTTAAGATATGCGTCGTTTGTAGTTTGTAGTTTGTAATTGGGAGTTGGGGAATGAAATATTAAAGAGTTTTCTCCCCCCATCGTCGTCCTCGTCGTCTGCCACTGTCTTTCTCTTTCTCTTTCTCTTTATCCAGCCAAGCATCTGTGTGGATCTCCATTTCGTCCCCAGAGACAATTAATGAGACGAATGCGAATGACTATATGATGGCCATGATGAATATACTCAGTCATTTCCCTGTATAAATATACGTATGTTTTCAGTTAGTTTTTAAGGAGAATGGACTTGAGTAGTATTTATTTAGTAGTTCAAGAGTCAGATCGGACTCACAATGCAATACAATACAATGCAATACAATACAAAGAAATATAAAGCATTATCATAAATAATATTCTCTTCGTCTTCTCTCGCGTTCGCTAATCTATCCCAATTCCATTTTATAATTTGAACACACACACAGTAAGTCCCGTAATAATTGATAGTTGGTAGGGGGGAAATACAAATTATATTTTCAAGAGAGTGAGTTCAAGAAGTCCTTTGTCAACGAGTCTGAATTCAATTTATTCAAATTCACAGTCTTGTATTGGGTTGGGTTTGAAGTAAGTACACAGAATCATTCTGCAAGTGGATCCCCACACAGTTTTTTTTTGCACCACAACATTTCATCAGCATTGTAACAAAAGTTATATGAGATTTTCGGGTGAGGAGTGAAGAGCGAGAGAAAGAGAGAGAGAGAGAGAAAGCAAGAGAAAGACAGAGCGAGAGACTGGGAAAAGTTAGGAGGGTGCGAAAGCTGAAAACTGAAAGCCGAAAGCTCACTCGCACTCTCTCAAGAATTATTCAAGTTTCACTAGTTTTCAATAGAGTTTTGTGCGCTCGCTTTACTAATCTCAATCAGTTCTTGCTGTTGGTGTTGGGTTTAACTTGGTTAGTAAATAATAGCTTTTCCCTATATGACGATGGATTCTGCATGAATCTCTCGTTCCCTTTCACTTCCATATGAACCAAGCACACATAATGCACAATGTCTACATACATATAAGATATAGGGTATATGTGCGCGTACGGAATTATTTGATTAATAACTACGGAAGATAAAGTCGCTCTCGAGTCTTGACTTGTGACAGAACAGAACACTCTTCGTATTAAATATTTATACCATAAATACATACAAACACATGGACAAAGATCCATAGAGAAAATGTTGAAAACCAAAAACTCTTTGGCCGAATCCACATCCCATCTACTCTGCACTCTGTCCTCTCTTCTCTTCTGTATTACGACTCCAAAAGATGTTTTCATTTTCATTTTGTGAGCCTATGAGTTCCTTCCGAGTACTCAGCAGCCGGAGCCAGCAGCAGTACCTCAACCAACATTCTGTCTCTCAAAATCCAAAAACTTTCCCTTTCTCTCTCTCTCTAACTCTCTCTCTCTCTCTCCAAAGTTTACAACTTTACATAATAAATATGTACACACTCTCTTTCTCCCTCCCCATCTGGATATGAGATAAACTACTCTACAATCTACAATCTCCTTGGTACATCTATAAAATTTAAAACAAAACGAAAAACTTTCTTCTCCTCTTCGTCTTCTTCTACTTCTTCTTGTCTTTCACTTTCACCAAAAAAAATTAGCCTCGAGTTTCATGATCCGGTTTGGTAACCTTCAGACTTAGATGATCCGAAAAATCTTCAAGATTCCACATCACCCCCTCCAGTCCCCAGTATTTCCTATTTTCTACTTTCTCCTTTCTCCTTTCTCCAAGCACCATGTTCATCTAAAAATGAACATGTTCTAATAGTCATTTGGATGAAACCTTTCAGCTTCCCACAAAGAATATGCAAGTTCTCTCCTTCTTCCTCTTTCTTAACCATTTACTTTTACTGTCGTCAGACTCTCGGCTCTCACCGTATGCCAATAGATATTGAACATTGTGCGTTTAGTGTTCCGCTCAACAACACTTTGACGTCGTCAATCCATCTATTCTATCTATTCTATCTATCTATCTATCTATCAACATATATCTGTAGATCCGAGGTTGTTGCATTGCATATTCCAATTGGAATCCCTCGAGTGTGGATGTGTGAAATATTTGGTCGTGGTTGGTCGTGGTTCTCCTGCCACATATTACAAACATACATCAATATACCCGTGATGTACACATTGTACATATTATGCATGGTGATGACGACTGCACACACTTGTATGTTTCCCTTTGCACTTTGCACAATGTGGGTTTCTCGGTCGGTAAAATCATATAAAATGACAGAGAGTCACTTGAAAGCTCCTTCATTTCCCTCCACATCCACACATCTCTTCTCATTCTCTCTCTCTCCGACGTTTAATATCCAGAGACTTTCTACGGTGGATTTGAATGGAAAAGCTAAGCTTATTAGACGGTACTTACCACTTGTGTGCTATACCACAACTCGTTGTCCTCGTCTTTGTCGACTAGTCGAGAAGTCTAATATCCTCCAAAGCTTAAATTGTAAACGATAAGGCATGGCACTGTAGAACATTGGAGCATTGGAACATTGGGGAAGGGAAGAGAAAGAAAAAGAGAGAGAGAGAGAGAGAGAGAGAAGCCGCATGTGGCTTATGTTTCCAAAATGAAACCCACGGTAAATTCCATGTAGACAAGCCAGAAACCAACGAGAGAACCTGTAAAAATACAGAGTGTGTCCATGAAAATCCGAAGCAGAATGAGAATGAGAATGGACTTTTCCCTGTGGTGTGTGAGAACAAGAAAGAAAAGTTCCCCCTAAAAAAGTTGAAAGTTAAAAAAAAAAAAACCCCCCCATAAAGATGGATTTTTTACTCTTTTCGTTCTGTTCATGTTGAACGACAAATATGGGAGATTTCTCGGTGTGCTCAATCTTTTTATCCTTGTGCTTGAATTTTGAAGGCTGCTTACATACATACAGACGTCTGGGGGGTTTTGTTTTTTAGGTTTTTGGATTTTGAGTTTTTCGGAGTTTTTTCTCTATGTAATAATCATGTGAATTTGGATGTGGTCATTTTTAAAGAATTCCTCGAGTGTCCGACTGCTCAACTTGTAATGGGATATGCTATTATTTTCATTATTATTATTATTATTATTATATCTTTTATGTTTCATCTCCTCTCCCATCAAAACCAAAACCTAAAATGATTACAGTCTCAAGACTTCTCTGAAGAAAAAATATGCCCATCATGATTCACATGTTTATGGTCCGGTCCAGTCGTCCAGAATACGGATAAAATGTTATGAGAGTGGACGACTCGCATAGTAATTCGTTTCATAGTAATCGTTAGTCATCATCATAATATGCGATGAGATGAGATGAGATGAGATGGGACAAACATAGTAAAATAAGAGAGAAAGCAGAATGGAATGAGAAAATATATAACTAGTAAATAGGACGTCTGGGGACGATTTGCGATTTGCCATTCCCTGTTCCCCATTTGCGTTCTTTTGTATAATTTAAGAGAAAGTTTTGGGGTTTTGGGTTTTTGCATTTTGCGTTTTGGATATTGGGCGAGAAGACAAAGTAGAGGGAAAAGACGAGAGAGACTAAGGAAGTGGGGAACGTTTTAATGATATGAATATGGTTGTTGGGAGTTGAGAGTTGGGAGTGTTGGGAGTTTGCCATGAAATGTAAAAGGGATGAGGATAATTCCCCGTTAATGCTCCTGGATTTCCCATTGATCACATGGGTAATTTCGGATATTTCAATTAAATAGGAAACAAGGGTGTAGTTGGTGATAAATTATAGTCTCATCCCATTCGCATCACTTATGACGACGAGGAACAGCAGAGAACAGAAACAGAAACAGAAGAGACCACCTGTTTTCGTTTTCCGTCATAACGAAGATGGATGATTTTCTGTGTGCCTCTCCGTCTGTAATTTGTATGTTGTGGAGGTGCACACTTTATAAACTCTTTACTCCACACAACACGGAAGGATTGGGGTAGACAGGTGCGTAATTGGTGATGGTGGCTGTCATGTACGTACGATATAAAGTCATTATCTAGTAACAGCATCATAATTTCATTACATTTCTTCAGTCTCCTTCTCTTTCTCTTTCCTTCTTTTTCTCTTTCTCCTCCCGTTTCCAATGTAACCAAGGTCCCTAATTAAGTGTTCATTCCTTTCAAATCCAAATAAAATCAAATGCCTACCTCACACTTTCTTTCTCTTTTGATTTATCCCAGTCAGACAGACTGACAACAAAAGCTGGACAGTATTAGGAAATCTCGCGGGCTCATCACAATTCTTTACATTCTGATGATTTTCATCACAATTTCATCGCTTTATAAAATCCCCAAAATCCCAGCTGTTGTTTTTGTTTTTACTCTTTTAATCTATTTTTTCATTCTACATAAATTTGAATACGGAAACTAAACCAACGTCGTGTAATTCTTGTAGCTGAAATTGACATTTTAGATTAAATTTGTATTTAAATCCACGACGCATGTGATAGAGAGATAAAAAACCTCCAAAAATGATAGATAGTTGTTTAAGTAGGAATTTGGTGAGTCAAGTGGAAATACGGTACTGAAATACTTAATTGACCTTTTTTATTTTAAACTCTCCGTTGGAGTTGTTGTCAACGTTTTTGTGATGACGAGCATCATCATCCTGAGAATCTAATGGATTGTCTTGCTAAACTACAATTTACAATCTTCTACGCGCCTATCGGTAAATTTGCATACATGTACTGCTGGGGGAAGAAAACGAAATCTGTCCGGACGCATTTTGACTGTGATCTCTCTCTCTCTCTTGTGTAAAATGAAAACGTGAGTGTGTGTGCGTGTGTCTCTCCTTTTCTCACAATTTCCCATCAACTCGATTATGATGATGATGGTGATGGTGCATATCCAGATAGAATAAACGGACTGTCTCCGTGTCTCCGAACTCCATGTGTGTGTGCTTGAGCTGTATAATGTGTAAACGACCTTTGGCAAAGTCCCCACACACACGTGTCTACTTTCCCTCTCTCTCTCTTTCCCCACTTTCCTTACTTTCTCTCTCCCTCTCTCTTTCTCTCCCTTTTCCCAGTCGCGGTTTCTCTTTGAGAATGTTACTATCAAATCACCTAACGATAAGTGACGGGCTGTGCCTGGAGGCGAAGGGGATCATTCCCATGATTCAGCCTCCAACTCCAACTCCAACTCCAACACCAACTTAACTCAAAACCATTTCCATCGTCTCTTCATCTCCTTCTTCTTACATTTAGTTCTCAGTTACAGCAACAGCAACAGTAACTTGCAACTCGCAACTCACAACTTGCAACTGCTTGACTCTCAGAGTGTGATTAGAATTTTTCAAATTTGTACAAGTTTTTTCACACTTTGTGACCTTTGATGTAAGAAAAATGAGGACGAGGGGAGTTTGTATTTCCATATCGTACATTCTCACATAAGTACATCCATGCATATAGAGAATACAGACGTATTCTCATGTACTACTTTCCTTCCTTCCTTCCTTCCTACTTACTGTATTTTCTCTGCCCCCTCTCTCACTTTCACTTTCACTTTCCCTCCTTCCCAGTCTCACTTTCTCTCTGGAGCTGCTTTCACTCCAGATTTTTCACACACATGCCTCAAGTTACTGACGATGGAGGATATGAAGAGAGTGTGTTAGTGATGTAACTCGACTGTTATTAAAAAAAACACCCCAAAGGTTTCATCTATATAGAATTAAGTGTCTGGAGAATGGAGAATCCATATACAGATATAATACGGTACTGTATAGTCCACGACATGTAAAGTACAAGTCAAGTGATGAGAAGGCGAGGAGAAGGAAAAAAAACGTTACATTCACAGTGAGACAGCCATAAAAAGAACATGGACAAATCCCTCGAAATCATATCATAGGATATAATATATACCTAGTCTAGTTTTCCCCTCTGATCTCTCCTTCTACCTCTCTCTTTTTTTTCTGCCTCTCTTCTTCACTTCACTTCATTAAAAAATCCAGATGATGGCTTGAACTTGTCATCGGATCGCTTTGCTTTCCTCGTTTTAAGGATAATGAATTTGATGTGTAATGTGAATTTGAATGTGAGATGAACGTTGTCACATTTCAGCAGTTCCCAAATGTTATCAAATAATATGGGGGAGGGAGGGAGAGAAAGAAAAAGAGAGAACTCAGAATCAGACAGACTCAAATTAGTACATAAATAATTTGAAAATACAGACATTTTTATTATATATTTATAAATTATAATACACGGAATTGTATATGTCTGTCTGACTGTCCGTCCCAAATCCGGCTTCACTCTTCAACAATAATAAATCCTACATCTTTTAATAACAACTGTTATTAATAATAATAATAAAAAAAAAACAATAATAACGTGTAAATACACTGCTGTTGTTCCCTCTTTTTTTTCTTGTAAGCTTTTTTCCTTCCCCCGTTTTTTTCGGTATTTATTTCCAACTTATTCTATTTTAGTTGAAGGGGGAGTTGGGGGGAGTGGGGAAAGGAGAAGAGATAAAGGAAAAAATAAAGAGTATTAACTGGAATAATCTATAAAGAGCTTTCCGATCCCGCTGTCATCTCATCTCTCATTGTATTGCATTGTGTAAAGAGATTAAGGTATCTCTCTCTCTCTCTTTCCCCTCGTCCTTAAACTCTCACAGTTTTTTTGTTGTTGGTAATACAACTAAAGGCCCGTTATCAAATGAAATACAAGACAAAACGTCATCGTATCAGTCATAATTCCGACTTCTCATCGTACTTACAAAAGATAATGTGTTGTGATGAGAAAAGACTCTCCAATTTCTTTTTGTTAGCTCTCAATCTAAAAATAAAATACACATGAGAGTTGAGTAGCTTTTGTTCACCGTATTTATTATACCGTCGTTGTCTGTATGAAGCTTGGAACAACTGGAAGTGAGACGGAGGGACAAATGGATATAGAAATAAAAAGATGAACGAAAATGAAAATGATGGATGAGACTCGTTCAATTTCATGTATAGAAAAGGAAAATTTCCTGTGAGTTCCCATTCGACAGTGTTGCATAATCAGTCTCCATGTGGATTTACATTGCAATTTTCTATCAAATAATGTAATGTAATGTGTAGATTTAAATTGTTTTTTTTTTTGCTTCTTGCTTCATTATCTGAGTAATTTCAAGCCGTTATAATTGATAATCCAAATCCAAAATCCAAAAGAGATTGCAAAGAGTAAAAGAAAATTTGTAGGGGAAATTTTGGAAGTTTTCCAGCCTTTATATCGCCAGACCGGCAGAAACAACTCGGCACAGGTTTTCGTTTAGTTTTTTTTTACTTTTACTTTTAGTCCGATCATCAACAAAAAAAATTCAGATGCCTGAAACCTCAAAAAAAAAAGAAAAAAAGTTGCAGGTCCCGTTCATTTTCAGTTTTTTCGTTTCTGTTGCCAACCGTCATCATCTCAAAAAAATGTACATGAGCTACCAAAAAAAACAAAAATTGTCTTTAAAACTTTTAATTGGAGCCCAAAGCAAAAGTGAAGGGCGGACAAAAAAAACGACGTTACATTTACAAAAACACCACCAACAAAACACAACACTGAATTCTCTTCTCTTTTTTTCGTCTGCATAATACACAAAGTTTTTTTTTTTTACAGATCAAAATCTTGTACGGCAAAACTCTGAAATTCAAAGTCTGAATGTGAAATGGGAAATTCTGGGGGAAAAGTGCAAAAAAAAAAAAAAAATGTTATACGGATGGAGAAAAAAGAGGGAGGAAAACATGGACATGAATGTGAAAATCCCACTGGACTTAATTTAATGAACATGACAATTTAAATGTATACTACAAAAAAACAGAGAACAACGTGATACATAAAAGAATTGTTTAAGGAGACTTTAGACATTAGACTTTAGACTCGAGAGTTGGAACTTAATAAAATTGAGGAAAAGTCTGTTTTAATTTGACAAAAAAAAAACATATGCAATAATAATTGTAACTATTGTTCATTATTTTTTGTTGGGGGACATTTATTCACATCAGAAGTTTATAGGCAAGCGACTGTCTTCCCTTTAAAAAAAAAAAAAAAAACTTCTTCAAACTTCAAAACTATTGACTTTGTCCTTAATAAATGAATTATGAAAAAAAAAAAAAAATCTCAGAGAAATGTTTGCGGGGTCCCAAAAAAGTGACGTGTAATACGTATATGAAAAAGTTTTCATTTCTTTTTCTCATTTCTCGTTTTTCGCTTTTCGTCTTTTAATTTTATTCAGGTTGGTTTCCGGATTCTGGAAGTTGTTGGAGTTTTGGGAGTTTTGGGAGAGGAAATTGAAAGAAATGGAGAATGAATGAAAATAAGGGGAATTCAAACCATGTTTTTTCTCCTTCTTCTTCTGCTGCTTCTTCTTTTTACCTTTAGCACAGTTAACTCTGAACTCTCATGCACTTTCCCTCACAACTCACACACCAGAACAGTTTCTTTCTTTCTTTTTTTTTGAATTAATTATTATTGCACGCGCTTCAGTTCCTTTTTTCCATCCTTAATATTTTTCCTTCGTGAATCGAGAATAAAAAAAAAAAGAAGGAAAAAAACTTTCCCCATGTATATTTTCTGTTCCTTTTCCGCACCGAATCACCGAATTTGAATTCCCAATTCCAAATTGCGTACAACTAACAATCAAATCAAAATACATCAATTTCATCAAGATTTTAAAACAATTCTTCTGGTTTTCCCTCTGAAGTTTTTTCCTCTCTGTAATTGACGGTGAAAAACTATACACAAAAACAAGAACAAGACAAAACTTGAGGGAGAAATTTACTTAATTGTATCCGAATCCAATGAAGATCATCATCATTCCGCGTCGTCGAGGATTGTTCAAAACTTTAAATGGGAAATCAAAACTCATTCTTGAAAAAATCCTACAATGTCTAATGATGAAGAGATGAAAAATTTGTTTTTAACATTCTTCCATTTCCCGTTTGCCCTTTGCATCAATTATTCCTATTTCGAATATTTCTTCAAACTAAATGGATTGTGAAAGCAAAAGTACTAGCCAAATTAGTGCAATTATAATGGAAATGTTTGCATAATAAAACAGTTCCTTTGTTATTTAATTTTCCGAAAAAATTGGATTGTCGGCATGGAACTTCTGCACATTCAAAATTCAAAATTCCGACGGGGAAAGTCAAGATTTTGAAGAAAAAAAGTCCATGTTCATGTGAAATATGAATGAGGTAAATTTTTCTCAGGGAAAAGAACTAAAATACAAAAAAAAAAGAAAAAAAAAGTACAACAAGAGGAATTGAAATGCTTTAGTATCTAAACGTGAAAAAGCAAGAGAGAATTTTCTGTACATACAAGAAGAAGAAGGGAGTAAAAATGTAAAACTGTATGGGTATAACTGCTCTGGTTTTGATGGAAAGTACACATGAAAATATGGCATATTTCTGGTGTTTGTGTCTGTTTTTGGCGTCAAATACAATGGAAATTCCGCCATTCCAAAATCCGAAATATTCCTTTTGAAAATTCAAGACGGAAAAACATGTTAAGTTGGAATACTTTTGAGGAAACCACATGCTCCATTTTGAAGATGAAAGATAACATATTTTAGGTGTAGAGTTGAGGGAGCATAAAAAATACCAAGTGAAAGAAAGGCAAAGTTGAAGAGAAACTCACACAGAAAAAAACACCCACTCACATCCTCAATAATAAATTCCATGTCTGCAGCACAAATGAAATGAAATAAAATAAAATTCAGTTGCTCTTCAGTCGCAATTAAAAAATCCAACTCCCACGCAAATCAACGTCCAAATGGAAACAAAGAGAGAGAAAAAAAACTCTTGACTCTTAAAGCAATTACGGTGGCTTGAAGAGAGAAATCTGATGGATGTGAAAATGTAAACCAAAATGAAAAGCTAATGGACACACAAGGAATTGATAATTGAGGCGACAGTTGATGAGTTGCGTTTCCATGTCATCGTCGTCGTTGTCGTCGTTCACACTATGAACGACTATGACGAACCCATTATGTACATCCCATTGAATTGCATTGACTTGAATTTCAAGAGTCCGTAGCATGACGTGTCTGTATTTGTGTTGGTGTGGAGGACAGTGACCATTTGGTAACCTTCCGTCTGCCATTACATCTCCAGCTGTGAAACAACTCAACTACTAAACTACTGGACACACTGATATGGGAACTTACTCTCTCTCTCTCTCTCTTCTGTCCACGCTAAAATTCACAATCACACCATCCTATAAATGCGCTACAAAAGAGGCAGAGAGACCTTTTTTTTTGTCGTCTGTCCTACAATTCTACTGAAATCTACTGGTTGGAGTGAAAGTGTGAAACTATTTATATTCATAAGTTATAGGGAAACGGGGAAATGGTGTCAGATTTTTAGATGGGTGCTCCTGCTCCTGCTGCTACTGCTACTGCTACTGCTACTGTTGAGAGGAGGAGAAAGAGGAGGAAAAAACGGGGAAAAGGAGAGAGTAGAAAGTAAATTTCGTGTTAGGTTTTACGATGTCCGTCGTCCATGTCGGTTCATCCTCCGGACGATAATGTTTATTCAGATATTTTATAGAGTTTTCAAAGCTACAGAGACATAAAGGCGGAGATAGTGACCGGACATGAAATATCGAATTTCCTTTCCTTTCCTTCCCTTCGTTCGTTGGTTTGTTTGGGCAAAGGAGAAATTTGGACTTTGGACTTTATATCTGCACTTTGGAATGTGGAGGAAAAAAGAGAAAAGCAAAAGGGGAAAGGGGAAATTGAATCGTGACTAAATCCCGAGCGTGTTCAAATAAAGTTATGCATATTGACACGATGCTGTTCATATGACGAAGATGACCCCATTATTATTATTATTACTATGTCAATTTCTACTCAATCTCCTCTTCTCACTTTCACTTTCCCTTTCAATTTCAGTGTCCTCATTTAATTGAAATCAATTAAACTTTTATATTATGCATTTTTTTATACTTTAATGTGAATGTCCGTAAGAAATAAGGGAAACAATTGAAAAATATATAATATCTCTATTTTAAACAAAACAAAAGGATTTGGGCCTGTAGAAACTTTGTATCGTATTTTTCTGGGGGGCGGAGTGACAACACACGAGTTTTGTTTTGGGATATTCCCAGTGAATCCAAAAGTCTAATAAAAATGGAGACATGTCGTATAATAAATGTAGAAATAAACAGACGAGATTTATTTCCGACTCTCTTAATCTCCACAGGAAAGAAGAACGAGAGAAGATCCCCAACCAGAAGAAGAAGAAGAAGAGGATGAGGAGACTAGATATTTCTTTTTCCGCTTCGGACTCGAGCCATGACAAATCTTGACATTTGACATTTCCTTTGCATTATTTCAGGGAAGGTTTTACTCTCTTTGGAGGAGTTCTAAGCTGCGGCACAAAACCAAAACGAAAGAGAAAGAGAAAGAGAGAGAAAAAACAGGAATCCCTTATTCCTTTCCCTTTTGGCCCTGTCGACTTTTTATCTTTCAACTTTCTTCCCCTTCCCATCACTTCTTTCCTACTGATAATGCACAACTTTTTTGTATTTTGTACTGTCTCTCTTTGTCTCTCTCTCTCTCTCTCTCTCTCTAGTTCTCTTTCCATTTCCCCTGGCAAATTTGCATGCGTACAATTTAAAAATTTTTATACCGCCACGAGATGACAATCCGTTCTCAATCATCTCTCTCGTAAATTAACCAAAAACTTCCCCACTCTCTTTCTTTTCTAGTTAGTGTGAATGTGAATATGAAAAAACAGGGACAGAATTTAAATTCAAATTGGTATACAGACAGACAGACAGACAGACAGACAGAGCTAAATTGTATCTGTAGACAAAAAGTCGCAATTGGGTGCAGTAAAATTGAAACAATTGTGGACTGACTCTCACAGTGACCTCCAAAATTGGGATCATTTATAATCTGAACTCTTTATGAAGGAAATCCCAAATCCCGGACATTTAATCACAAGATAAAATAATAAAAGAAGAGGAGGAAAAAGTATGGAAATGCATCTCGATTACTTTACGACCGGACATAACTCAAGCTGGTTCCTGCATGAGAGAACGTGACAATCCAACAATTCCACTTTATTCCCACATTTCCCTATTGACTCTCTCTCCTCTCCTCTCTCTCTGTCTGTCTCTTCCTCTCGCCCACATTTCCATACTCCACATCACTAACAAGAGAACAATCTCTCCATCGATCCTCTCACAAGCTCCAATTTGAGCTCACAAATCTCCCCTCGAATACAAATTCAAATTCAAATAAATTTCCATTTAAAATCCAAACCAAACTGCCCATTGGAAATTTCCCCAATTTCCTCAAATTTCCCATGAATTTTCACACTCCCCAAAAAACCCTTGAGAAATCCCTTTTAATTTTAATTAATCCGAATTCGGATTCGGGGATTTCGGTGCATGTGTACAGTTTGGGAGGGACAGGACTTGAACTTGAACAAATTGAGGGAATATGCAGCGAGATGATGAATGTCTGTAGGCACATAAGAGTTTCTCCGTCTCATCCTCATGCAACCGAACATGCACATTATTCATTGAGAAAAGGAGCAGACGAGAGTACAAGAGACACTCACAAACGACGACGACGATGACGATAAGGATAACGAACCAAGTCAAACCAAAGGCAAGGAAGGAGAAGTATCTGTTGTATAAGTGAAGGAAGGAATTGAGAGCGGAGGAGGAGAATAACGAGAGTAAATAAGATGACGGGCAATCATATGAAATATAATATCAAATATCATCGTATATTTATAGAAGAGGAAAACGATGAGGTTGGAAACAATCTGTAAAATATTCAAATTTACTCAGCATCCTTAATCGTTCGTTCAGTGGCAAAAAGGCAGAGAGACGAGAGCTTTAATCCGAGTTGAAGTTGAAACCATGCGGCGGCTGAGATGAGAATGAATGCTGGAAGGAAACTCCTCTACTTCTCTACCTATATATACTATCTTCTCTCTTCATGGCATGCCGAGATAAGATTATGTTTGACGTCTTTGGGGAGTCCAAACTGAGGAGAGAAGAGAAGAGGAAATGGAAGGGAAAGGAAAAGGGCTTGTTCAAATACATATTGTGCTACTGCTCACTTTTGAATGAACAATACTGACGATGAGCGGAGGGATATCCAATATCCATCCATGTATCCATCTGTACATAAGTATGGAGTTTCCATTATGCACAGACACTCTGCTCATCTACTGGGATTGATTCATACGATATTGATATGTGCAATCAGTAGCAGTAGCAGTTGAAGTTGAAGTTGAATTGAGAGAGAGAGAGACGTTTTTGAAACGGCAACAGCTCCTCATCACTTTTACTCATCACACACACACACACACACTCACACATAGGGATTTCAATGTAGAATGTAGAATGTAGAATTTTATAGATGGTTAATAGAGTGACTGCTCGATAGCGGATGGTAATGGGTGAAATATGCGCCAATTCATCCCCTTTTAGATCCTGATATCACACATGAGTATGAAGTACATAGCAGTATGTGTGAGAACCGTCCCAGTTCGATCATGGTCGATGCCGATGTCGATTGAAGGCGAGCAGAAAAGAGAGAGAGAGCGAGAGAGAGAGGAGAGAACATGGAACATTGGCAGTTGCAACAGTCTACAGTCTCTACAGTTTACAGTCTTCAGTCTATAGATATCAGTCGTTGGTCGGAATCGAAGTGGATCGAGGCAGTTTGAGAAATGGAAATATGATTTTACAAAGACTTTAGGATTTTAGGGATAGCGAGAGAATTTATCCTTTCATGTTCTCGTTCTCCCTTCTATTTCTATTACCGCACATATAATAAGCGCCATTTTATACTCATATAAATATGAACCCATTCATCGACTCATCGAATAGTTATAGTTATAGTCAGTTTATACATGAATCTTATATGTTGGCGTCCTCAGTTTCTCAGTTTCGAACGTAATGAATCAGACAATTCATTTGGAGATTGTTCCACGTTGTCAAGTCAGTCAGTCACTCACTCACTCACTTGAATTTGAATTGTCAGTCACTTCACTCTCCTTTCCTTTGCTTGACTGTACGTACTGATATAAATATGAGGAAGAGAGGGAACATTTGGAAGAGATTGACAAATGATCTTTGTGGTGGTGGTGAGTTGAGTTCACTTACAAATAAATATGCACACTCTCTTTCTTTATGTACGATACGATATTTGGACGATATTTTTTATATGGAATGGAGGAGAAGGAAATCCATGGGAATGTCTTGAGTATCTCAAGAATGAGTTGTGAGTTTAATTTGTGAGATGTGAGGCTGTGCAGTATCAATTATCAAAATTGATTTGGATTTGGATGTGAATGTGAATGTAAAATCTGTCTCTCAACTCAATTCAATTCAACTCAACTCAACTATGATTTGTTTTACAGCCAGATTAATTCTCTCATGATAAATAATAAAATTACGCATAAGATATTATTCTGTGTTGCTCTCTCCATTCTGTGTTGCTCCTCCACAGTTTTGTATTTAATTTTAAATACTAAAGCAATAAATATCTGTTCATTCACATCGTCCTCGTCCTCACCTAAATTAACTTCATCAGCAATCAAGACGGACGACAAAGGCCAATACAATAGAGGCTGGGAAAGGAAAGGAGCCGAAAGTCGTAGTCATTTCAGTTGTTTCTGACATATGAATAGGAGTTCTCCTTTATATTTATTATGATATTAGGAAATTACGGACAATTAATCAAATTGTCTTAGTTTTTCCTCATAATTAATTCCCTCGGACAGCTTCATCTTCAATTTCCATGAGCCGCACATCAAAATAAATACTTGTCAAGATTTCCTCCATATTTTGGGTAACAGAGTACAGGAATATTCATACAACAAAATCCGATTCAATTAACGATAAGATTTCTTGAACTATTGAATGAGGATTGTGAAGGGTCAAACATTTCAAATATTTGGAGAAAGTCTTTGGTTTTTGGTTCTTTTCATAGTTATAGTTATATACAGTTGATTAAATGGAGTGGAATGGTTAACTCGACTCATTAAAGCCCATTAAGAAGAAGGAAAGAGGAAAAGGGGGAGAAAGTCAATGGGACAGTCAATGGGAAAGGCAAAGACAAAGCGAACTGCCGCTAACCTGACTGACTGACTGACTGACTTCATATACCGAAATGAGGTTAACTACACAAATTATTACAAATGTCACCGAGAATGAAAACAATTCGCAATTCGCAACTCGCGAGTTTTCTCCAGCTGTGGGTAATCGTAATCGTAATCGTAATAGTAATCGTCAAGAGCTTTTCGCTTTCATTTCCCCCTTCTTTCTCTCTTTCCTCTGTATTCATACAGATATCATAATGAGCCCAAGTATAAACGGCACATGTACATATAAAAAAATGTCTTGGTTTCTCTCCCTCTTCCTCTTTCTTCAGTCTTAAATTTCTTCGTCTTCAAGCTGGAACTGTTGCGAGAGATTTTCATTTGCTTGATACTCAAAAAGTAAGAACTGAAAGAGGAGCCGGACTAAAGGGAAAAAAAGTGTTTTCACTCCTTGCATAAGCAACACAACAAGAACAATAAGAAGACATGAACTATATCATATCGTATATATATATATATGTAGGTATGTATGTGTGTTTGTTTGTATGTATTTATAAAGGCACAAGGTAAAATCATAAAAGGCAGCAGGCGCACACAACAAATGTAACTTTTCTCACACACAAAATACTAATAACGATGAGTCCGTTTAACGACCATTTTTATTCACTACTTTCACTTGAAGTGCTCCTCCACTCGTATGTAATGTAATGTACGTACATATATTTAGTGTGTTGAGATGGATATTGAACTAACCCAAGACTTGACATGTGTCTGCTTGAATATTTGAAGACTCGAGTCTTTCTCTCTCTCTCTGACTCTCTCTCTCTCTTCCCTGACATTTTTACTATCCGAATCGAACAAAGGGCTGCTCCAATATAAAAAATTTCCTTCTCTTTCTTTCTCTCAACTCTCGGGACAAGGACGCCATGAAAATGAAAATGAAAAGACTCGGCTATGAAATTATGACATGTACCTCCAAACACAAACGCAAGCACAAGCACAAACAACCAGGAACACACACATTGCTATTGCAATTTTATATTTTATACGATGACACAGTATGTTCAAGTTGAAAATCTTTAATGTTTAATGCTCAATTACATATGAAAACATTTTTTCTCCTCCATTTCTTCTCTCTCCCTCTTTCTCTCTCTCTGTTTTTCTTGTGCTCAGGCACAAATATGGGATTTTGGATTTTTTGGAGTTGAGACTGTAACCGACGGGAATAGCCAAAAGTTTATATTTATGCCTCTCTTTTTTGGGGGTGTTTGGGTGAGGAAAGTAGCGACAGCCGTAGCGGTAACAGAGATATAAGAGAGGAAGAAGAAGGAGAGAGAGAGTGAAAGGGAGAGAGAGAGAAAACCGTAGAAAACAATTGTGGTTATGTTGAATGTGTAATGTGGAGGACTGGAGGATAATCAAAAGGAATGTGTAATAAAAACAAATAGAAATGTATAAACCCCACAGGGCACAGTCAGCCTCTTTCAAAATCCTCGAACAAAGAAGACATTGAAAATTTTTGTACAATAGGAAAAATGGAAATACAATGGAGAAAGTAGCTCTCGTAGAATAAAATTGTCTTTCTCTCTCTTTTACTCTTTCTCTTTCTGTCCCTGTCTCCATGCTGCTCAAACTGGAACTTTCTCTCATTCTCTGGCTACTTTCTCCATCCGGTTCTCATTCCTTTCCCTTTGCAAATCCACGTTCACATTTACAAACAGAGGCAAACACACACACACACACATGAATTCATATTATTATTTGTGTATGACTTTTTGTTTTTGTTTGGTTGGAGTTGTTCTCTGTCTCTCTTCTTTTCTCTATTTTGTATTTTGCTCTAGAGTTGGTAGTTGTGGATAATTTACGGTTTATGAGCTCCATCCTCGCCGCCATCGTCTTCCTCTTTCCGTTCTCCTCCAACGACTCCGATCAACAAAGCTGAGCGTATAAATGTGGAAAAATCCAGTGATTCCCCTTTGACATCCCCCCCCAAACACAAAACACAAATCACCAATAACAAATAGCAAGTAGAAAAATACTTGAAGTTTCAAAGTTATGTACTGATTCCGTTTAGATTTCGTCGCTTGTCCATTTCCTTTCTCAAGAGACTTTCTCTCCTGCTCAATCCATATGAACGACAACGGACAACAAAATAAAAATGGGAGTCGTCGAGAGAGTGGCGAGTTTTTTACTATCTTGGGACGTTGAAGTTGGAGGGAAAAGGACTTTCAACGGATTTACCTGGTGAAAGTGTGTGTGTGTGTGTGTGGAGAAAACGAGTTTTTGGTGAGCATTTGGGAAGATAATGGAGAGGATGAGATTTATTCAGGTAGAAGACATTTATAGTGTTTCCATGTTGTTGCGCTTGTTGTTGGATATTTTTGAGGGTAAACCTTTGAGTAAAAGATGGAGAGAGAGAGAGACAGAGAGGGAGAAAATGGTGACAGATTTTGTAATGGAGTAATACGCAATACACGGGTTTTACGATATGCATTATCGTGTGCAAATTGGGAATGGAGTCTCAGGACGTTCACGAAGAAGAGCGAATTTCCAGATCAACCATGTGGCAAACTTTGAGAGTTTTGGATGTACGATAGAATGTACGATATTAAAAAGGAAGGTGCGAGAGAAGGATTTTATGAATTTAGTTTTTTTTTTTGGCAGGATCCATGTTTAAAATGGGCGGAACAAAACGGTAGATATATTCACGTACATACAGGCGGGTGTTTGTACACAAAAAACAGTGAGAGAATGAGTGAAAGCTCAATTGAAAGTCCGTGATCGAGTTGAATCGAGATCGGGACGGCCAAAGGGAAAGTAAGAGGAAATGTAAAGGAAAATAGAAATCAAAGGAAAGTCAAGATCGACGTTGAAGTTGAAGAGAAAAAGTGAGAGTACAAAAAAAGGTAGTCAAGGGAAATTGTACTCATCAGAGAGGAAGAGAGAAGCCGCCACTTCTCTCTTGATTTTTCTTTCTTCTTCTTCTTCTTCTTCTTGTTGCTTGCGTATTGGTGTATTTTGGGGAGGGGGAAATGGTGAGCTGGATTTCTCTGAGCTTTCTCTTTCCTGTACTTTCCACTTTCTCCATGCTCCATTCTACGTGGGATTGAAGTGAAGTGTTTTTCTCTTGTCTTCCTCTCTCTCCCTTTCCCTCTTCAATACTTTAATTACGGAACATTATTCGGAGAAATGAATTTATGCGGAGGGAAAGTATCTAATAAATATTTTAAGAGTTTCCGTATTCCAGAAACGTCGACATGAAAGGAACACAGAGAAAAGACTCTATTTTCGGCTCGGCTCCTCTCTCTTTCTCTCCCTCGCTCCTTCACACACACGCATATGCACTATAACATCCATCCAAACACACAGAGTATCTTTGATTCCTCCTTCGTTTCATTTCCACATGATTCTCTTCCTCTTCTTCTCCTCCACCAGAAACTTTCAATTAGTTGACTCTCGCTAAGTCCATCTCCAGCTTACACCCGATTAGAATTCACCTATGTAACATCGCTCTCTTTCTCTCTTTCTCTCTGTTGCTTTATACTCCTTCATCTTTTATTTGGGATCTTCCCCCGTCTGAACTTTCACTCTCTCTCTCTGACTTCCATAGTGAAAGTTCTCAGTTGTCCTCCTCACACACAGACTTTCCCTTGTACAACTTGAGTACGGATTCTCTCTCTTGAATATTCCATCCTGGCTTCACCTTTCCTTTTTTGTTTTTTTGTCCCCTCTCTATTTTTCCAACTGGATGCAAATAGATAAATAAAAATGAGCAGTGTCCTTTGATATCTGTCATTAAAAAAATCCGGCATGAACAAGTCGCTTGTAACAGAATGGTGGGCGCAGAATAGAAGAATACAAGACAATACAAAAAAAAAAACAAAATTAACTCATTCAATCGTCTCTTATCGTTAGTAACAATGGACACTTGGGAGCACTGTTGATTCAGGATTCTATGTATTGCTCATACACTTTCATAAATGGAGCTCAGCATGCGTTTCCTTCACACTTTCACACTTTCACTCGTTCACACGCTTTCCAAATGGACCACCCAGAGTGCCCTGACAAGTTTTCTATCAGACCCCACACACACACACACACACACACACACACACAATAACAATAATCCTCATCCCATTCAACAATGGCAATTGACCATATTTTTGTTTAGACTTTTAGGAGCTCAGGAATTTCAGTTGGTGAGGAATTCATACAACTTGTACACGAATTTAATGAGGATTTGTTTAGTGTTGTTTATTATTTCGAATTTTCAATGAGTACTTGAAGCTTGGAGGGATTTTTGTAGCCATTTTGTTTTTTTTTGTACTATACCAAACAGAACAGGATGTAAAAGTATATGTACATGATTTTTGAATGGAGCGCTCAGTTAGAATTCCGTTTTGGTTTATCGCAAGTGTAATTTCCTAAGTGAAAAGAGACGGACTCCACCCAAACCAAGCCAAGCCAAACCAAACCACAAGCAAAAGCAAAAGCGAAACCTAAGGAAAAAGAAGAAGCTGGAGTGGCTTGACTGCTAACGGTAACGGGACCTCGTTTGATTTTCCTTGTGCAAATCATGTGGATTTGATATGCAAAATGCTCTTGTTCAAGAATCCCCCCATGAATAAAATACCCATTGGTTTATTTCGAATTTCGAATTTCCAAAATCCATACCGTAAACTCCCTCTCAAGATTCTTCTTCTTTTTTCTATTCTACATACATTCAACTCGGAGATTGAGAATCAAGAATCAAGGTTTTTGTTTCGAGGGAAGATGGAGAAGAGAAAAAGAGAAAAAGGGAAAAAGGAAAAAAAGAAAAAAAGAAAAAGCGCGAGTCCAAGAGAGAGAGATCAAAAGAGTGAAAGAGAGAGAGCAAAAGAGAGAGAGAGTGAGAGAGAGAGCGAGAGAGCGAGGGGATTCAACTAGCAGTAATTTTTTATTGCCGCCACAAAACGAATTCTTACATTTAGTTTAGTTTGTCTATATCTAATTTATATCATGTGAATGCACTACGAATACGAGTACGAGTTGAATCTTTTTCTATTTATTTATCTCTGACTTCTTCTTCGTCTCCTTCTTCATCTCTGTGACTCCAACTAACACAAACGCATGAGGTTTTCACTCTTCCTCTGCTCTGGTTCGGGTTCTGGTTCTGGTTTGGCGTCGACTATATAATATGTAAAAAGAAGGGGGAAATGAAACTCGTTCACTCGTGCACTCTCTTTATCTCTTGACGTAAATGGGCTCCGCTCAAATGTAGAAAACGCATTAGATTTCCATGTTGAATTTCCTTGTACACATCCAACTGATCCAACTCCAACTCAAATTCCAAAAAAATCTACATGAAAGATTCTTTTGTATTTTTTTTGTATATAAATCTTTTGGTTCAGTTCTTTGGTTTGATGATCGATTCCCCGTTAAATCAATCTCCCATCACCCCACTCTCAATCTCAATCTCAATCTATTTCTCCTATTTATTACTCATATTATAGCCCCTTTTTTTACGACACAACGATCCCCTCAATTTCATTCACGTTCCGACTGCGTGAAGAAACATTCACATCCAAAATACAACTCACATATAGACAAAATTGTTCAGGATTATTTTCCCCCAAAAAAGAGGGAACGACGCACGACAAAGATTTTTCCCAGAGAGGTTTTAAACTTTTTCTTGTTCTGCCTATAGAATATAATAGAAAAAAATGTTTATGGAATAAAATATGGCGGGGGAGGGGTTCAGTTTTAGTTGGGGTGGGGGTTCATCCATGGATTTATGTGGGTTTGCCTGGACATGTCAGCTGGATGGCTGAGAAATGTCCACTCGGGAAAAGAGAAAAAAAAGGGAAAGGGAAACAGAAGCTCATTACTCATGTAATATCTTTTAACTTTTACTACTGGACGCTCCACAGTGCATTTTTGGATCATCTTCCCAAATTTATGGCTACACAACACAACACAACACAACAAAAGACATCTCATTTTATTCCCTTTCCAAGTTGGAACTTGAGAGTTTCCCGATGACTTTGACCACGACGACGACGACGACGGCGATCAAGTTTCAAGTTTGCAGTTTCGAGTTGTCCACTCTTTATAATTAAACAAACGACACATTTTTATTTGTATGTATTTTTTATTTGCAATTGTCTTGTCTTTATTTGACTTTGTTTTTTTTTTAATTTTACTTGGCAAAAATGGGATAAATAATGTCGTCATCGTCGTCGTCATAATAATTTGCAAATTATTGTTAGTAGTTTTATATGGAAATTGCCAAAGTATATTATGAAGGAGGAAATCCAATTTCCTGCCTTGGTAATAAACTGAAATAAAAAATCACACACTTAAATTTGCTATTTCTTGTGGGGGGAAGAAGTCTTTATCTGTTTCTGTTGTTCTCAGCTTTGCTTTTTGTTCCTCTTTTGTTTTGTTGTTTGTTGGGTGAGGATCTTTGAAATTCTCAGAGAATGGATATAAATAAAAATATAAAATTAGAGACAGACTAACGACAACAAGACGGAGAATGCGAAAAAGATAAAAAAAGAGAGTCGAGTGCAAAAATAAGAGTAAAAGAAAGTAAGCAAGCAAAAAAAAGTAGAATAATTTTCACTCAGACGTTCGAGAGAGCGTCTAAATCTAAAGCCTAAAAATCTAAAACAGAGGAAAAGGAAAATAGGGAAAAAAAGGAGGGGAAAGCCAAACTTTTTTTAAGAAGTAACCTTGAGCTTGGGAAAATTTGGGATGGAACAAGGAAAAGGAAAGTAAAGGAGAGAGAAAAAAAAGTGGATACAAATTATACAGTCGTATAAAAAGATGATAAAAAAAATAAGACAAATCTCCAGAGTTGAAAACACACACAGAGAGGAAGTAGCAAGAAAATAATCTTTTACAAAATACTTTTTGTTCATTCACTTAGTTAAAAAGCTCTAATAAATCCCTCACAACTAAATTATTTTACTCTCTCTTTTCTCTTTCCCTTTTCTTTCACTCATCGTTTCCTCCAGGAAAATCCAACACAGCCAAAAAAACAAAACAAAATAAAATAAGAAACAAGAACTGCACTAAAAAAGACTAAAAAAAAACACGGCTTTCATGGTCCACCTTAGGAACAATAGAAAGGAAAGCAAAAAAACAAAAGAGAAAGCGACATGAAATCTCTCTTCTTCAATGAGGAAAATCTTTTTCTCGCTTGAGAAACTATTTATTTTTTTTACTTTCCCCCCTTTTTCATTTAATGTTGTTTAATTTCCCAGTGTTCCATTTTCTACAGGGATTGTCCTGATAATTGTGTCCTGATAAATGGATAATTGTCAGATGAGGAATATCCTAATGCTTCATCTAGACTTCTAGACGGAGACAAGGTGTAATTGAGTGTCGATCGTGACCATGTGGACAACCAACAACTGATAACTGCTGACAACTCGGATAGGGAAATCCTTTTAATTTCTAATTTTAATTCAAAAATTCCCCCATTTCTCAATGTAAATTATCTTGATGATCTGAGTCTGACTAACAATCGGCAAAAGCCAGAAAGCCAGAAAGCCAGAAACTAAGAAACCAAGAAACTCAAAAGTCAGAGCCCACAGACGACGGATGGGGACGGAAACTATCTTTTCTGGATATCTCTAAACGAATCTTACACAGAAGAATGAAAAGAAGAAGAAGAATAAGACGAAGAAAAAGGCTGTAGACAGTCGCTATCATTCGGCAATACTAACGCTACTGGATTTTCTATAAAAGGGAAAGTAAAAGAGAAGGAGGGAAAGGAGAAGAAGGGAATGGGAATGAAGAGTCTCTGTGTACAATACTAAATCAAATCATACGCTGGAGTAGAAATGAAACACCAAATTTACCCAAATGACATTCATCTTCCTCTTTCTCCCTCTTTCTCCGCTCGAGTCTCGAGAATTCTCATGTCACTTGAACTTTGTACTCCAACCAACTTCTTTGTACAATTCCCCGCTCGCTTTCTCTCTTTCTCTTCGCTCCTTTCTCTCTCTCTCTCTCTATTTGCAGACTCAGACTAAGATTGGAAATGAAGAACAGATTTCCTTGTAATAAATGGTGGAGATAACTCAATGTGAAATTGAAATGCTCTCATATCTTCGGCTTCCCCCCACAAAATCCTCATTTTCATTTTCATTCTCATTCTCCTTTTGTTTCAATCTCTATAGTTTTCCCAACGACGATGGGCTTTTCTCTCTCTCTCATCCCTCCATATCTGTATTCTGTATTTTAGTGGGGCTCCTCCATGAACATGAACATGAACATCCCACATAAATACACACATGAGCAAATCCACTACGAAATACAACCCAGAAACCCACAATCCCACAATCCTAGAATCCAGTTTATCAGTATGAAAATTTGTAACTCCCTTTTTGCTTTATCCGTATAAAATGAAATCCTCTTCATTTGCTCTCCTGTGTGTCCTCATTCATTTTTGTTTCTCCGAGGATATCAGGATGAAAAAAAAGGGCGCACGCAATTAAAATTAATTAAATGTTTCAAAAACGTAAATTATGACAAGCTCACATGTTTTCCCTCGTCACGAGGAGTTTCGGTCTCGATCTTCTTCATTTTATTCATGTTTGTTTTTGGCTGGTTGACATTTACATTCCGTGAGGCTGAGATGGGGATTTTTATTATTATTATTTATTTTTAGGAGTGTCAAAACTCAAATGTTGCATGTAGAATGTGTTTTGGTGGTGGTGTTGGCGGGTGAGTGCACTTTGCATTTTTGCATGGAGATTGGATGGATTGTGGATTGTGAAGATGGGGATTCGAGAGAGTGAATGCATTTGATTTGAATTCAAGTTGCAGATGCTCTCTCTGTGAATGTCCAGAACCAGCTGATGATGATGATGAAGATGATGAGTTTTACATGGGAATTTTATTTTTTGCAAGGGTAACCAAAAGGATTCGAGTCGAGTTGGAATTTGAAACTGTCTACGTTTCATTTGTACAAAGAGAGAGGAAGAGAGAGGAAGAGAATTCAATGTGAAAGTGACTTGACATAGTTCACAGTTGACAAATAAATATGTAAATTCTTGAAGGAGGAAAAGTAGCATCATCACGGATTTGGTTTTGCTTTCCATTTACATCTACGCAGCACATGGAATTTTGGAGCTGGAACTCAAAGTGAAGCTGAAGCGCTCAAGAATCCTGCTCCGCACAAGATTTACGAGTGCCCACATCAATTTCCTTAGACCCCAAAAAACATGAGCTTCTCCTCACAGAAAAAAAACTAAAAACTTACTCCGTAACGGAGTATATGTATCCATAATCAAAAAAGAACCAGAGGAGCGACGCGACGTGCACTATCTCCTCAAATATCTGTATCTTCTTGCACATTTTATTTATAGGTTTTTATCATTTATGTAGTGCATCCTCAGATACCATAGTTTAAAATGTGTGTCTGTAACGGCTTTTTATATTCTCTCTCTCTTTCTCTCTCGCTCTCTCTTTTTTCTCCCCACCCTGAATTTTTATGAGCACTGAAAATTTAATATTTGGCTCCTTCCCAAAGGTCCACAAACCAAAAAACCAGAAAGGAGAAGCTCGTGTGTATGTGTTTTAGTGGAGGAATGCCATTTGGAAATGTCAATGTTTTAAATTACGTGACATTTGATTCAGTTCAACTTGGTTTCTCTTGGTGTGTTTGGGGAGCAGAGTTCAAAACTGTGTGGTAAATGGATGAGTGGAGGACCTCATGCTCCTCCATTCCTCATCCCATTCTGATACAGAGACGGATCGTACATCATTACCCCCAAAACATGCTCTCTCTCTCTCTCCAACTTTTATTCCAACATTTCCAACTCCAAGAATTATGACGTACTCAAATACATTTCATTTCATCCTCAACTATTTCCCATTTAAATTCGCAAATGCTGTCAAAAAATTCCGAAACCGAATCCAAAGTTCCTCTTTCATCTTCATTTCCCTTCAAATCACATCCACTTGAATTCACTTGTCGTCATCCTAATTATTTTGATGGGGAATCTTTAATTTGAATGGTTTCAAATTAAAAATCAAATGAACTTCCGTACCGTCATTTTCATTTCTCCCCCCTCCAAGAAAATAATTCCGTGTTCAAGTTGAATGTCTTGGAATGTCGTGGAAAACTAAATACAGATAAATTGAGACGGTGGACGTGGAAAGGATCGTAAAAAAAGGAAATGAAACGGACGCTCTACTTACTCTCAGTTTTTATTTGTACTCAAAAGAGATTCCGCACTCGCTCCATTTAATTGGCTTTCCATAATTATTGTTAATATTTAGTCAAAGTTGGAGGCTCATCATGGATTTCCTCGTTTGTAACTTGACATTTGTCATGTACAGTCACCGTTTTCATTCGGATTAAATTTTCATTTCGCCCCCAAACCAAAACCCCGTATATTCGACATTCTCAAATTGTCGTTTTGTATCTGCAATTTCCAACTTTCATTGTTCCATTTAATTCCGTTTTCCAATTCATTTCGTTGTGGTTCCTGCATAAACTTTCATTAAAAAGTTACATGGATTGACATTGCCAGAGTCATGGAGTCCGTCAAGTGTCGCTGTCATCCTCATATTTTATCTAAAGAAAAACAACTGACTCCTTTTGACTACGATACTTTTGAGTTAGGACAAAACAAGATTTTTTGGATTTGTTGAGAATTTCCGTAGATACTTTTCATGAGTAAAAGCTACAGACTGGAGAGTTTTGGGTGTACAAGGGATAAAAGATAAGGTAAAGGAACGTTGGTAATTGTTTCAACAACTCCTTCACCTCCATTGTCACAAAAGAGTGCGTGAAGGCCATTGAAATTTGAATGAAAATCCCCCCTCAACTTACAGTTTACACTCATAATAATAATCATAATCATAATCATCATAATTGTCTTTCATATTTCAATTAGTACGAACAAGAACAAGTTTCTCTTTCTTTCTCTCTCTCTCTCTCTTCATCCCACAATCTCAAGTGTTGAATCCTAAAGTTAGAGTTTGATAGTTTAGTTGGAGTCTCTGGCTGGAGATTGGAGAATGGAATTAAGAATGTGGACTAATTGTTATTATGCTCTGCATATCATGTATAAATGAGTACGAACGAACGTCAAGTGTCTCCATTCTCCATTTCCATTATCCATCCTGAGACTCTTCATTTTCATCATTTCCATTAAAATCTCCAAAAGAGAGACATTGAGATTCGGGGCGTCTTAAAACTCTCTCTCTCTCTCTTTCTCTCCATCTTTAGATTATTCACAGCTCAGTGCTAACATTAACGTAAGAGTCAACTTGAGATGAAGTGGAACTGGAACTGGAGGATACCTGTAGGCGAAAATCCTTCAAGTATATTCTGTCCTCTTTCCATCTCCTCCTCCACATTCTCACGCTCTCTATTCCTTTTCTTCATTAGCCAGCCTTTTCTTCAACTACAAAAATCATTGTAACAATGAGAAGAATGATGGTGCATCGATACCAATCAAAGTCAAAGTCATTTCGTAATGTGATAATGGAAACACTTGGATTTGTCCACTTTTAAACTTGACATTTTGAGCCGGAGAGATCATATTTAAATTTATTCTGGATATTCTATGTAGCCTTTTTTTATCTGTAGATACGATAAGTGTGATGGCAGAGGATTTTTGTTTGAACAGCCCCCACAAGAGGTTTCATCTTCATCATTCGAGTCAATTGCCATGTGTTTTTGTAGTTTGTACGGCAGGGAATACAAAGAAAAGGAGCAAAAACTGGGAAGATCCCCACTCACATTGAACGTTAACATTCAAATCCTCATAACATAATCTCATCATTGAATGAAACTTGTTAAGTGCTCTTTAGCTGTAAATGTAAATCCTTTTAATTTTCTTTTGGCGTTTTCTTCTTCTCCTTTTCTCATCTTGTTGACATTGGAAGGATGAAGAAAGTTTTTATAAGCGTTCTGCTGAGTCTCATTCCATTTTCAAGGGGAATTCATTTCACTCCATTCAAATTTTCCTTTTTATGAGCGCGAGACCAACATTATGAGGATGGTGATGGTGATGATCTCTTGACAACTTCCCCTTCCCCCCCCAAAAAAAAATCTAACATCTTACATTTACGTTCCCTCGAGTTCTTTTTTCACAATACAAAAGTCAAAAAGAAATTACTACTAAAAAACCAAAGAGGAAATTTCGTGGGGTTTTTTGACTAGAGAAAAAAGAAAGCAAAGGGATTTGTTTACAAATCTCCCAAAATCCCAAACTTTCAACGTCCTTGGTGATAGAAAAATATGGATGAATATGAAATAAATTAGATTTCCCATTTGACAAATGCCAAATGACGAAAATCGGTTGTTGGCCGTCAAGCGAGCGTTGACAGCAATTAGTACGAGATTCCGACTTATGATGAGGAGAAGAGTCGAGAATAAATAAGTGAAAGAAAGATAGAGAGAGAGAGAAAGTGTCTGTTTGTGAGTGGGGGACGAATGACAGACGAGCTGACGGAATGAGAGGGAAAGGAAGTGATAAAAAAACTGTACAAATGATGTGATTGAGTAAAAGAACGGTAACTCCATAACTCAATAAAGAGTGGATCTTCATTCCACGTTTTTTTTCTTCATCTCATCTTCAGATGAGGTTAAACTTTTACTAACAATGTTTGTTTGTTTGTTTGCTAGGGGAAAAGTTGAAGAGACAGGCAGCGGCACACACACACTGAATTTCTCCTTCCTCTCTCTCTCTCTTTCTCTCTCTATCTCCAACCGGCTTAAGATGGGAAGGAGAAAGAAGATCGGGTTGACACAATGTGAAGATTTATGGAACTTTCCCTTTATCTACGATTATGTGGAAAAACTAATCTTGAGAATGCGAAATTCGAATGCTTCAACTCCCATTTCACATGCAACATTACGGAAAAACTCCACTCGTTTCTCTCTCTCTCTCTCTCACTCTCTCTCACTCTCTCTCACTCTCTCTCTCTCTCTCTCCTTTTTGCACTTACTCAATATGCCAGAAAATTGAGAGAGCTAGAGAGAGAGAAAGTGCAGGAATTACCACACTGTCCATTTTATTTTCCCTTTCACTTTGATCCCGACCAGCTGATGGCCTTTCTTCTTCGGACGCACCCATTAAAGTAAAAGTGCATTGAATAATAAAAAATCCAATAGCTTGTGGAAATCCGGTTTTAAATTGAGAATTCCGAGCAAAACAAGTGGGGATGCCTTGATGGAAATTTTATGTGGAGTTGTTCAGTTGTGAAGAAGAAGAGAAGCCAAAGGGTGGGAGTGGATTTGCACTTTTCCCGAGAGCGTCAACACAGCATAATAATGAGTAATAAGTCACTTCTGGCTAATTATACAGATTTAAATATTTTAAAGAGTCCTATGTTTGAGAGGAAATGAATTTTAGTGAGCTGGAGGTAACTTCATTTACAACGTAACGTACGGCCGGCGAGCAGGAATAATAAAATGGGAAAGTGGTGGATGAGAATAAATTGAGGATATTCTATAGTTAAATAGAGAGAGAGACATAGACAGAGAGTTAGGGAACGAGGATAATTGATAGGAGAAAGAGAGAGAGAAAGCGAGAGAGGGAAATGTTGGAAGAGAGTAGCCGGAGGGAAATTCTTCCAATCTGTCAAGCCCTGTACCATACCATACATGTCTGTGTGTGGACGGAAGAGAAGAAATGATTATTCATAAAGATGATTATGACATTGTGGGTCCTCCAGGCTTCTCTCTCTCTCTCCTCTCACTCTTTCTCTCTACTCTCCGACTTTGCAAACACTTTTGTTGCGTGCAGCAGGAGCAGGATTGTTTAACTCCAACCAACTACCAACTCTCTCTCTCTCTCTGTCTTTCTCTTCAAGAAGGAACAAGATGATGAGGATGAGAATGAAAACTGCTCTTGTTTCTCTCTCTCTCTCTTTCGCTTGTACAGAATATTTAGAATTTCGAGTGTCTGCTCCTTTCCATTCGCTTTTGCACATGGTCTCTTCTTTCTCCTACGGGGTTTAAACTTCTACAGCTCCCACACTCACTCACTCACTCACTCGCTCGCTCGCTCATTCACTCTCACCAAACTAAAGGAATCTCTCCATAATACCACACGCACAGCACACAAACCTCCACTTTCTCTCTCTCTCTCGCTTTCTCTTGCCCAAAGATAATTATTCATTTCCAAATTGTTCTATTTCATCAATACTCTCGAGACCAGACAAAGTATGTATATATATACATGTAGATGTATGTGTTTCTGTGAGAGAGTGAAGCTGCTCCTTCCAGTTTTAGAAATTGTACATAAATTTCTCTACCAACTCTCGAAATATTTCTCTTCTACTTTCACTTTTACTTTCTCTTCCAGTTTGAAGTCTTCTCTCTCTCTTTCTCCACCACACTTTCCCTCGCTTTCATTTTCCTAAAGCTGAATTTGATAATTTCTTTTGCATCACATTCCATCTGTGTGTCTGTCTGTCTACCGAAGAAAAGGAGCGAAGGGAGCGAGTGTACATATACACGTGATAAATGCCTTAACGACCATTTTTCTTATCAGGGTGAGACACTGGGGAAATGTCAAGTCAGTTTTCCATCCTTTCCAACTGTTAGAGTCACGACAGGTTTGTTGTTCGTACGAGAAAGAGAGAGAGACAAGTGTGTAGGCACTTCGTCTTCTTCTTCGACTCCAACTCCTCCAACTTGGACTGGATCACCCACAAACGTCTCAATCTATTCGGCAGTGGCAGTCAGGGAGGGAGGGAGAAAAAGAGGGGGGAGATAGCCAACACACACACACCAAAAGTTATTTAGCTCAAGTTTTGCTGTGCAAACCATAACCAGACAGCCAGCAGGAGTAGGAGAGGTTTGGGTGTGGGAAAGAAAATCCAAGGAGTGAAAGCAGTTCCTCGTCTCACATCATGATGCTTGTACATATTTACATCTACGTACAAAGAGGACTTTGGATCTAGCTCTCTATAAATCTGTACGAGTTTCGTTGGGATTGGTATGCACGAGCATGTGGTGTGTGGTTGTTAATTGTGATAAGAGTGCTTGTATGGTACTGAGTTGTTATGGCGGCAGAGTTGGAGCTATCTCTCTCAATACCAGTTTTCTTTCAAAGAAAGTTAGTTGCGAGCAACGAGAGGGAGAGAGAGAGTTAGAGAGAGAGAGAGACACAAAGTGAAAAAGTGAAAAGAAGACGGAATCTGGGGAGTTTCTTGTGGCAGAAGACGTTAGGAGACGCTCAGACAGATACAACAAAACCTAACTTGGTATAAATTCTTATTCTTGGAAATGTAGGAGCGATAGTAGGAAAAGAAAAAGAAGAGGAAGAAGTTGAAAGGAGGAGAAAACGGCTAATAGTTTCAGTTTCTGTTTCTCAACTTGTAGTTAGTTATCGCCTTCACAGATCGATTTCTTTCCACTAACCTTCAATGTATAACTCTTTCTCTCTCTCCTTTCGATCCAGCCATCTATAACTAACAACCATCTGAATCCCCAATATATGACTGTCATAACAAAAAAAAAACACACACACACGCATTCTCCCCTCGGTTACTTGTTACACACACACACAACTATATGCAATGGAAGCAGACTGTGTTATCGCAATCGCAATCGGAAAGGTCCTTTCACTTTCTACTGTCGACTGTCCAAGTGTATCAGGCAAGGTTCCTCTACACGTTACTCTTCCTTTTCTGACTGTGAGTATTTATGTGTTTGAGTGAGCTTGAACCAAACCAAACCAAACCAAACCAAACCATACCATACCATACCAAGCTCAAGTTTCTCGTTCTCTTTCTCTCAGCTCGCTCAGCATCCTTCGCCTTCTCAAATTCAACTACTCCAGAGAAACTTTCACGCTTACGCATTTACACAGAAAAAGGTTCCATTCTTTATTGGCTGGCAAAATAATGTGCAAAGTTTGAACGGTTTGACTGCCAGTGGAGAGAAAGAGTGAAAGAGGGAGAGAGAAATGCACCAACTCGATTTGTGTTTATTTTCTGTGTACACTCTTGATCAAGTGGAAGTCCGAGTTTGGCTTTTGCATTTCCCTTCGTATCTCTATCGTTATAGTTATAGTGCCCTGGGCATAGCCAGAGTAAGAGAACGAGAGAAAGAAAGGGAAAGCTCCGTTGTTCACAACCGATCCAATTTTCCTTTGGGTAACAATAACCCGTTACTCTCTCTCTCTCTCTTTCTCCTCTTCCTTTCCTCTTCCAATAGCCCACATAAACTTGACATGTTCGATTTCCAAGTGTGTAAAATCCGCGTCGATAGTTCCACATATATATATATACATACACACACAAATAAACTTTCTCTCCCTTTCTCGTTCTCATATAGCAAGTCCCAAATCCTTCTAAACTCCGCCCACTCTGACAAACTGTAAAGAATCTCTCGCTGTACAAAAAACATTACAATTTATTCTTATTAACGTGATATTTTTTCAAATCCATGCAGCTTTCACTTTTCATTTTTATTTTTATTTGGTCGCATATATATAAATTCAAAGAAATTGATATGGAATTCACAAAAAAGCGAAGAGTGGAAAAATATATTTCCCTTTCAAATACAATTTAATTTCCTTTTCGGACCAAGAAAATGTCTTGTTGAACCAGAGAAAGATAGAAAATAGAAAGTGAAGGGAAAATGGAGAGAAAGTCATTTTTTTTTGAAGGGGGACAAAGAAAGCAATTTATTCGGACGTTTTCATGTCAAATGCCAAAGCTGTAGCTGAAATAAGCTCATTAAACGTAATGGAGATGGAGAAGCTTTGCTTTTATATCTTGAGAGTACCAGCAGAGTTTTTTTTACTTGTGATATCAACGACCTCCACAGCAGCAGCTCCACACTTGAACATTCACAAAATCCACACACTATGATGGCAATGGCATTGACCAAGAGCGAGATATTTTTTGCTGGCTCATTGGAAAGTGAAAGCGACAGCGAGAGAGACAGACAGACAGGAGAAAGTGAAGGGAAACCAGAGACTGCTGGGTTTTTTTTCCAATTCAAGTCTTTTCTAGACTCCACACGCTTTTGACTTTTGGACCATTTCATAGTGAATTTGAAATCGCTTCCCTGACTTTGCACAACTCTTAATTCTGGACTCTGTGACGACGAGTCCACGCACAATCTCCCAGGAAAATATCAAAAATATCTGTTTCTGGATGAACAATGAACATTTCTGACGAGTTCACAATCATTTTGTCTTCCTCCCTTCCGAGATCACACAAGCGAGACAATGAAATGAAGGAAGCAGACGGAGTCAATGGTCAGCAGACAAAAATTGAGTATCTCACTGAATGGATGGCAGTTGATATGATATGATATGACAATCATCATCTTGTTCGAGTTGGAGGAGACGGAGAAAAAGTGGAAATGCAATTTGCCCTAGAATATCTGATAAGAATTGGATTTGTGGTCGGACGTTTTAGATCTGAATTCCCACACAGACATTCAATATTCGACATTTCGATTCCGTTTCTTCAGATCGAGGGCGATGAAAAAATATGAAATTAGTAAGCGATAGTCTGAGAATTTGAGAATGAATGGAAATGTCCGACTTTTCTAGTCGGACTGAGTCAGCAGTAATTTTGAGGTCGTCCTCGATCCTCGTCGTTGTGTTTCTCATTTCTCATTGACGGACGGACGTGGAATGATAAAACAAGTTTTAGTTTTGTAGTAGAACGGTTGTAAAAGGAGATGGAATTGCATTTACGGGGAAGAAATCAGCTGGTCTCATCCCAACCCAAGTATACGTATTCTCTCTCTCTCTCTCCTTGTTCCGACTTATTTCCTCTCGCTTGTGTTCTCACTTGCTTGCTTTGTATAATTCTCATAATATTTTGCCCTTGTAAACTGGAAACTAAAAAACCTCGTAAAAAATGGGATGAAGAAAGATGGACAAACCTTTACGAGCTTAACGTTTTTTATCTGGTGGTGAAGGCAGAAAAAACGGGCGTGTGAATGGGGAAGGGGTGAAAGAATGGAGGTAATGCACTTGAAAATGAGGATTTTACAGAGCATGAAGGAGAAATCAATGAGGAATTGGGCTGGCAGGCAGGTAAGTCTGTAGAAGTACATAGAAGTAAGAGTTGAAGGATATCGATGACCATGCGGTTTCCATTTCCTATTTCCAACGAGAACAAAATGAAGACAATTTACTCGAGAGATGATTTATGCTCCAAGAGAAATGTGATATATATAGTATCGTTCGTACATGGTACCATTTCTTCACTATTTCATTCTCACTTTCTCCTTATACTATTGCCAACAACCGACTAAAGAGTGAGAATGGCCATCGACCAATTTGTATTCATATTTCAATGTGTCTTTTTTTCTCTCTCTCTCTCTCTCTCTCTCTCTCTCTCTCGCTCTCTCTCGCTTTCTCTTTCTCTTTCCCTTCCCCTCTAATGGCTTTTCCACATTTAATTTCCCTAGGTGACATAATTCCAAATTCCAAACAATTTGCAATGGTACTCTGTACATTTTGTAAAGGTGAGGACTGAGCTAATGTCGGATTTTCACCTTTTCCATTCGCATCAGTACGAGTGCTAGGGAAATTTATGGAGAGATGAATGGCCGCCTGGCAATCCCCAAACAACAAGTACAATAATAAAAAAAGAAAAAAAGTGTGTTACCTGTCTCACGAATATTTCCTCCTTTGTCCTTCTCCTTCTCTACCCATTCTTTCTCTGTACGTTCGTTGGGTTAACAAATGGTTTGCTCCCACAAAGTGAGCGATGAAAAATGACGGTGGAAATTGAACGCTTAAACTTTCTCTCTCTCTCTTTCTTTCTCTCTCTCTCCCTCTCATAGAGACACAGAGCTGTGGCCGTGAGAAAGAGAGAGAGAGAACGTGAAAGTCAGCCAAGTGAGCGAACTCAATTTGAGTAAATACCAGATTAATAGCCATCATTTTTTAAACCCATTTTATCTCTCACCAGCTGTCCACACACAAATCCACACAATGAAATGAAACTATCTCGACTGTGAATGCAAATGCCCATTTGCTCACTGACAACGACAACTTCGTTTAAATTGAATACAGAACAACCTTTTTTGAGGCTGTATAAAATATGTAAAAAAAGGGACTGTAAATGTATCCCAGCACTTTTATGACAGGTCGGAGTCGTCGGAATGATACTAAAAGACTTAAAAAACGTAAATGAAACGATATGGCACATTTCATCTTATCCGCCAGGGAAATGTCTACCTTTTTGTTGATGCATTCTCAATTTATCCCTAGACAATGCTATATTTATCAAACGAAATTCGGAGGAGACTCGAGTGGTGTCATTTAATTACTCAGTTTATATTGACAATGGACAGACTCGGAACTTAAATCATGTAGAATATATGAGCATGAGCACGGCGTCATTTCTATATTTCCCTGGGAAATCTTCAATCGTCATCTGAATCTAAATGTGAGGGAAAGTGAGTGTGAGGATATTAATTAGAGAGATATCGGTGAATGGTGTGGGGTGACGGCCAAAAGTGAAAAGGACAAAAAATATAATAGTAAATTGCTAAAGAGAATAAGGAGAAAGCGATGGGGGAAAATGGAGGGGGGAAGGAGAAAAAGTAGGGAGAGAGTGGAGGGAAAGTCATGAATAGTGTATGTTTTGTGTAAAGTAAAAGTGACAGAGTTCTGGTCATATATTATTGTTTTTATGGGCTCCACTCCTTTGCAATGCGTATGAGGATCATGCAATTCCCTTTGAGGTAGACATAAAGATTCTCTATCAAGTCAACAACGGTGGTGCTCGGTGGCTCCCCGTTTTTTCATCTTTCTCAGACAATACTTTTCCCACTCTCTCTCCCTCTCTTTCTCCTCTCTATTCGGGAGGTTCCTGTTGGGAACTGAAAAACTGGAACTGAAAGGAAGGAGAAGAAGGGGGGAATTTGTGAAGGAACCTCTCCGTGATTCATGTTTGTGGTGGTTAGAAAAAGGAAAAATGGGAAATGGCTTCCTCGGCCTTCGTTTCCATCTCCACAGCCAGAGCAGAGCAAAAGCAGAGCAAAGCACAACTTATCGTAACTTCTACAATATTTTGGTACATATTTGGATAATACAAGGAAAAACCAACCCAAAACAAGTCCCCATATGCATTTCTTTCCTTGTTGGTGGTGGTGGCCTTTTGGTGGAGTTTGTAGTTTACAGTGGGAGCTTTATCTAAAAGACAGACAGAGCGCCTTGAGGAACGATCCCATTCCGTATCGCTTCGTATCGTATCAATAATGATGATGTGTTTTGGCCCCGTTTTGACGCTGTCTTGGCAAAATATCGACGATTACTTCCAATTCCATAAGTCGAATTTCACACCCCACATGCACCCGAAAAATATGCTTTCCCCCCTCACAACCCCCTCCCCCCTCCTCAACTCCAACTCCTCACACTACCACAAGGAAAGAGAATCTCCAATCTTTTCTTTCCCATTCCCAAGGAAATGGAGAAAAAGAGGCCCAAGCTTTTTTTTTTGTCTTGGTCTTTTGTATGTCGACACGTTTGGGCTTCTCAAATTCCATCGGTTGGTTCATATTCCATAGATAGAGAATAGAAGAGTGTGAACGACTAAAGAAAGAGACGGAAAGAGAGAAAGAGAGAAAGAGAGAGTGAGAGAGAGAGAGAGAGAGGGAGAGGGAGAAAAAACTGTTGAGATAAGAGACGGAATTGAAATGGGTGGGAAACTATGATAGAGATAGGGAGAGGAGAAGCAAGAGGATCTCAAAGCATCCATGTTTGGGGAATCCTCTTGGCTTTTCATACCACAGACCAACACAACCATCATTCCTTCCTTTTTCTCCTCCTTCTTTTCCTTTTTCAAAGCCCTCCTTAGAAAAAAAATATATATCAAAATACCTTTTTTTTACTTACTTTAGCATGGTCGGAGTGAAAGAAAAAGTGAAAGTCACTGGAGAAATCTTTGCTCTGTACAGTTTTCCTCGGATTTTTTTTTCTTCTAGATATGTAGAAAGTATGGGAATACAGTATTTCATCTGCAGATGTGTACTGTGTATGGAAGGGCGGCTTTTAACTCATGCCAATATGCCGAAAACGTCCATGTCGATAAGTTGATTCAGAGGAAGAAAACTTTGATTTCAATCATCTCATATCATTTCCGTGCCCACTAACTCTTCCTCCGTCTATTTACTACGGGTATTTACTATTTACTCTCTACTTGGTATTCAAAATGAGCTCGAGAGTTGAGCTGGAGCTCTTCTCTTCTTTTCTCAGTCTTCATCCATTCCGGTATTTCCCCCATGTAAAAGAAAAAGGTCCGATTGCTCTGGTCTTTCCACGAGAAAAGTGAAGAACAAGAGTTGGGATTCACTTTTTTTCTTTCAGCCTCCCCTCTCACTGTTTTTGTTTCTATTTCCTTTGGGTTGGAAACTTGTATGTTGTAGTATGTTGTGGGACTTGAGTCTTGAGACTTGAGTAAGTCCACACAATCTTGATGTGAGTCTTGTCTTCTTGGGGAGTTGGAATAGAAGCAATGTGATATTTCTAACTCTATCACTCTGACTTGAGCGTAAACACAAACTAGAAGGAGATGAGAAAGGAAAAGGATAGATAGAGAGAGAGAGAGAGGGAAAAAATGATTGTAGCCAATTTGTTGAGAACTTTTTATGGTATAGACTTTCACTTTTTTTCTTTGGTTGTTTCAGTTTCGGCGGCTACTTTCCCTCCGATATAATGCAATCCAGAGCAATGTAGTGCAATCAAATGAAACGTTTTGAGTTTGAGAGACCTAAAGGATGGAATAAACTGGGATCCAAATCCAGGCTCTATTTCACGTCTCATGTGTATGAAATAAGCTACATTTATAACTTGCTTTCTCTCTCTCTCTCTCTTTCTTTTCTTGCTTCTTCTCTTTCACTTCTGTATGGATTTCTGGTGGCTGGTGGCTGGTTTCTGACTCTTTCGAGTTCCGACCCAAGACTTTTGCTTGACTGCCACAAGAAAAAGGGAGGAAAGGGAAGAGAAAAAGTAGCTGGACTACGGGAGAAAGTCGTCTCGTTTCGTCTGGTGCGTTCTCGTTTGTATTGGAAAGTTGGGGAAAGTTGGTGGAACATCCTCAACTACTCTGACTTTCCTGTTTCCATTCTATTTGTAGAATTTATCTGAATTGTATCTGTCCTTCCTTTCCCCGTGTCCTCTTCCCAATCCAACATACATAAATACACACACACACAGAAAAATAGAATGAAGCAAGTTAATCGAAAGAAATGGCAGGACTTGTGCTTAGTCTGACGCCCGGCTTCCCTTTCCCTCTTTTCTCCTTTCTCTTCCCTTTTTCGTCCGAACAGTTTGGCCATGGGAAACTTTCCAATGTCTCATTCTCAACCATGACAAAGAAGAGAAAGGAAAAGTAAAACTACTACGGAGAATCGGAGGAACTGTTGGCCCACATGCATCCAAACACACACACACATACATTGTCATTGTCTACGCTTGTCCATGACTTTGTGTTTGCATGCGTGTACATGATCGTCATAGTTACGCTCAGTGTGTACATATTATGAGTTTCTGTGCGTCTTTGGGTGCGACTTGAACCACGCTGAAATCCCAACCAGCAGCTTCATCCACTAAATTCTACAAATTGAATCAATTTCTCCCTCTGCAACATCAACATGTTCTTTCATCACATTGAAACAACTTTCCCTCATCTCCCATTTTTTTTATGTCCATTCACATAGCCTCAACGTGATTCCCCATTTTGAACGTTTCCTTTCATTTTCATTAACAAAACAGAGGAATTTAAACTTTGACTTGGATGGTCGAGCGATGAGTTTGATTTTATTAAGATTTGAAATCCCAATCCATAGCAAAGAATTAAAAAAGTAAACGATATTTTTTATGTCCGTCCTGATAGAGAAGAGAAAAAAAAGAGAATGAAAGGAATTTGAAATTTTACAATCGACTGTAAACTGGATGCTCTCAGGGGTTAATATGCTTAGATATTAGATTGAATGGAAGTGGAAATGGAAATGGCAAGGGAATATTAAGTGAAATAAAGGAGAGAGAAAGTGAATTCGATCTCTAGTTGTAGAATAATGTAGAATGTAGCGGGGGGAAGTATTAAATTTGTATTGGTGTTGGTATTTGTATTGAGAAATGTTGGGTGTTGGTGTTTTGGAGGGTGCCATTATGATGGTACTCTGGATGATGTCGCATGCTAATGTTGCTCACTTGCAATTAAGAAGATGCCAGGAGGAGTGGGAGCTGAGAGAGAGATAGTGAGAGAGGGAGGAGGAGGAGTCACACAGCCAATTTCATCTCCATCTCGATCCTGCTTCAAGTCCGATAGAAAATGGAAAATGGAAAATATTTGGGAGGCATGACTGAATTCCATTCCATTCCCCCACACTTTCTCTTCATATCCACCAGCTTGACTCCGACTTGCGTTTCCATATCTATATATCTATATATATATCTATTTCCATTTACATTCATCTGGAAAACCCCCATAATGCTACGATACGATTCAAATACTCAAATAACAGATCCAATTTGAACTCGGACTGGAACTCGAAGGTGAAGAAGACTGAAGACTATTGATGACTCGAGAGAGAGAGAGAGAATGAATTTCCTATCATGTCTCGACTCTCCAGCTAGAAACTCAAACAAGGACGAGACAACCACTAAACTCTAGTCTGGATTCTCAAGTCTTGAAACAAAACAAAATGAAATGAGGATGGGTCATGAAAGAGAAAGAGAGAAATGGGGAAATGGAGAATAAGGACTGAGTGCCAATGGACATGGCACAAAGTTACACACATTAGAATTAATCTATTTCCCCCCAAATCCCCACCCCACCCCACCGTTTTCACTGCTTTCATTATAATTTCCCAATTTGACTCATTCCAAAGGCACATTAGGCATTAGACTCCTCACCTTCTCCCTGTGTACAGAGACAGAGAGAGAGAAAGAGAGAAAGAAAGCAACAGCAAAATAGTAAAACAGGAACAGAAACAGCTATTGCCTTTTCAAATTGATAGCTTGTATGTGTATGTGTTCATGTAATTTCCTTGACTGCTTGTTCTCCTCGCAAACAAACACGCACAGCCTGTAGCTGAGAGAGAGAGAGAAAGTGGTAAAACTGCATGGGGAAATGGGAAATGTGCAGGAATGTTCGACTCTCTGAGTGTTCAGTCACACTCCCCGGCTGACTGACTGCCTGTATTTGTGTATGGTGAAAGTAAATGGCAACAAATGCAGTGTAGAGTGGATTACATCTGTCCCTTTTTTTCCATTATCCCATTTTTATCAATTCTCCATAATGGAAATGACTCACAATCTGTCCACATGTCCGTTTTTTTTCTGTTTTAGTTTCTAAACCGTTGAACCGTCTCCCAGAAAAAGTATGTATGATTATACAAACACGGATCGAAGGAATTGTGAACAACTTTCCTTGCTTTCCCCATGTATTCGATTTAAAAGCAGATGAGCCATGGACATTGTGTGTTCCGACGAGTCTGCACCTTTTCATACTTTCCCTCGACTTTCTATCCATTTCCTCCATTCTACTATACAAAATGCAAAATGCAGGATTAGGAATCCAGACAAGAGAAAACAACTTTGTTATATAGCTAGTCGAGAGTAATCCAGAGGCAAACACTTTTACTTTCTCTTTCAACAGCTATAATATAACCAGCCAATATAATCTACATGCAGATTGCATGATCCCTCCAAAAAGAAGTAGAAGGAAAGTAGTCAGACTCAGGAGAGTCCCAGTTTTACACAAGGAAAAAAACGATTCAAGGGAATTTGTTGCGTCTGCACGGGGGCTCTCACAACTATTCAACTAACTGTCACGTTAACATATACATGTCCATGCACGACATTGTCTTTTTCTATTCGTTGTTCGTTCCAAGGTAAAATGTAAAACGTAAAACGTTGCTGTAGACAGACAGACACCAATTAGGGGATTCCCCACTCTAAATACTCCTGTACTCATGTATGTAAAAACTGCACTCCCTATTCCCTCGGAAAATTCCAATGCCTTTAGACTTTCCCATTTTTATACATTTTTTTTCTTTCTACTTTTACATATTTTACTAATAGCAGGAAGGAACTTTGTGTGTGGTTTTATTAAATTTGGTCTTCCCACGGTCATTTCGCTTTTCCCTTTTAGTTTTTACGGGCTCCGTAAAAAGTTCCACAACACAAAAACTCACGCATCAACATTTTTACACAGAGTTATATTTTCCCCAGGTTTTTTCTCGTGGACAAGTCAAAGTTTTCTTTCCCTTTTTTGTTACTTCTTTCTCCACTTTCACTATTCTGTCTTCACTGCTTTCACTCTAATATTTGAGGTGTCTCGAGCTTTCACTTTTTTGTGGGAGAATGTCCTTTTTTTTCTTTTTTCCTGCTCATTATTTAAATGAATTTCCTACTGAGGCCGACGGCGAGACTTCCTTGAAATGCTCTACATAATAATTTGAGCTGTAACAGTAAAAAGTAAAAGTAAAAGCAAAACCCAGTGATGGTAATTGAGAAATGTCTCTCTTCCTCTCTTTCACTCTTGTTGCATGTTCAATTGTAATCTGGCACAGAGAGGGACGAGGAGTTTCGTTTCAACGGAAGAATTCCATTCTTCTCAAATCTAAATTAAATCTCTCCGTCAAGGATTTCGCTCTCCACACTTTTTCGTCTGTTGGCAGAGTCGGACTGACGGCAGTTTATAGATAAATACCCACCAAAACCACAAAGAACAAAGACTCAAGGAAATGAAGATTACCGAGGGAAAGGAAAGGACTTTCATCCTTTTAGCTGTCGGTAATTTCTCCCAGGTTTATCTTCAACCACAATTATGGGAAATGAGAATCCTCCATTTGAGCATTTGGCCACAATGAGCTCCATTAATATTTAACTGTGTACAATTAGAAATTAAAACCACGGGGCTCTCATTAAGATTAAGGATGGTATTTTATAGCGGGAATCGTCCAGATTCCATTATTTTTGAGGGACAATGTAGCTCAAGACTCTTTCAAGGCGTGTAAACAATGCAAAGATTTTATGTACACAGAGACAAGGAGAGATTCGAATCTTTGCGAGTCCACTTTCACTTTCCCATTCACCAAGATGTACAAATGTGGTGCAGGGTTTTCTCTCCGTTATTCTTGTTCAGAGAGTCAAAATTAAAAGCCTTGCGATTTGGGGGATGATACGGAAAAAAAGCTCGTTTTCATTGTGTCGTTTTCATTGTAATTTATTATTTATAACGTTCAGGAGGTCTCAAATTCCTTGACTCTGAACTCTCGCACAAGATAAATCTCTTGATAGCTCTTGGTCATAAATTAACATTTGTTTATGTATATAAATACAATCCCCATCAAAGTTCTCATCCTTTTTTATCCATGTTTAAATACCAAAAACAGCAAGAGAAAACAAATCCTGTCTGTTTGGATTCCTCTGGGGGAGGATGCAAAACGGAAAAGCTTGAACATTCAACAAGGCGATGGAGAAAAAGAAAAAAGAGGAGCAGCAGTGGCGGAAGTGAACAACTTTGTCCTTAGAATTATTATTACAAAACGAAAACCCAAGTTTGTTTGCAAAAAAAAGGAGAAGACAACCTTGTTTTTGACGCCCAAGTTGAAAGTTGAGTTTGAGTTGGATTTAGAGAGAGGAAAAGTCAAACCGTGAAGTATTAATCTTTTTTTTTGAAAAGGAAAAAAGGGACGAAAATGAAAGGGAAACAACTTTAAAACATATTTCAATATGATACATTATGCAGCCGGAAATGAGCTGAGCTGGAAATGCTTTGGCATTTTTCTAATTATGAGGACTGTCATAAATAATTACGCTGGACATGCTTTAAAACGGCTGGAAAAAGGAAGTGTTTTCATGTCGCCTTATTAATAAAATCTCCAGACAAGTTTCTCGATCATGTTTCATGTATGAATTTCATCTGAATAAGAGAAGAAAAGGTTGAGCTCGAGACGTTTTTTGTACGTGCTGGGAGACAATTTTGGGGGGAGGGGGGTGAAACGGAGACCAAGATAAAGGAAAGAGAAAGTCTAACTCTATTTCGGAGAAAGCATGATGAATAAAGTAAACATAGAGACGGACGGAAAGAGTAGGAATATTAACTCACAGGTCCGCACATGTACCGTCATTACACACAAATACAAATGTCGTACGCACGCACACGTCCACGTTAAATGTTAAACGTATAAACGCGACTCGTCTTGTGTTTTTTGTTTTATTCCCGTTTTTTTGTTTTGTACTCTTTCAAGTAGCCTGGATTTTGGTGCTTTGTACAAAGGGGAAAGCTCTCCATTTTATATATAAGCAAACAAGGAATTATGCAACTCTTCATGTTTTCCCCCTCTCTTCAAAAGAATTTTGAAACACCATGGATGCTCCGAATATTTTGTTTGAGATTTGAGTGCATACAAAAATAAAAAAAACTGGCGGTAGTGTAGTTTCGTAAGAATAGAGAATCGACCATGGATATGAGACAAATACAGATACAGCTGACATTTTCCAGTCCACAAAGTCAACATCTTGATCTTGAATTGCATCATTGGAAGGGAGTCAAAGAATAGAGACGCCGTTTCCGTTGTTTGACTCTGGATTTTAAGCTGAAAAAAAAGAAAGAATCGGTATGACTAAATTTCCCATTTCATAAAGTCATTTTTAGTTTAATGTGAATAGTTACGATTCCATTTGAATTACCCTACCAGGAAAAAGACCAAGAAGAAGAGGAAGAAAAGCAATAACAACAGCAGAGTCACAAAGAAGGAGGAACAACAACTTTATCAAATATCCATACAAACTGTGATGACTTCACATGATGCTGCGTGAAATCTTGTTGTTTGTTCCATTTCCATGTACGCCGTCTGAAAAAAATCGGAACTCGAATTTTTGAATCCTGAATAAATTCAGTAGACGATCAGAAAAAGAAAGAGAAAGCGATGGGGTTTTGAAATGGAACTACATACATATAGATTCTCCATATGCGTATTATGAATGTGTGCTTATGAAAATCAAGTTGCTTATAAAGGATATTTTTTCCCCACGTAAAACTCTTTTCCATATTCTAGATTTTGGATTTTTTTTCTACTCAAATCCAGTGGAAAGAAGCTTAAAGTCTGGAGCTTGATTTTGGTTGTGTATCTGTATTGAATTGAATTGTGAGTACGGTGGACGGATTACGGTTTACGATTTACGGGAACAATGCAAATATTATAGATTGAACCAACCGCCCGTGCAGATGCATACTTAATCCGACTCACCATGTTTCTCTCTCTCTCTCTCTCCATCTCCTCACCACATCCAATCCCAAAATTCCCAATGAGAAAACACACGCAGTCAAATCTGAATGGATTTACGCCTCACCAAACCAAACCAAACTAAGCACATAGAAAATCCTTTGCAGCAGAAGACAAAATGTGGAGATCCTTTTCATTTAAAACAAACCCCCCCGGTAAAAAAAATCCTGTACTAATTTTTAAATGACCAAGAAAAATCCCATGTTGGAAAATGAGTACATGCAAGAATGCAAGAGAGAAAATATCCACTGGAGAAATTGCGTCTAAATCAGCTGCAATTAGAATCCTCTTCATTTTCCTCGCTTTCCCTGCTGCTCGTTTGAATCAAATATCGACTATCGTTTTGTGCCTTTGAATTTGCAGAGTAAATTTAAGAAAGATGGGGAAATGAATGGCTCACGGATGCTCAAATTGACTTAATGAGGAATAAGGAAATTTATTGGGGAATTCCGAATCCCGATACAAAACATGAAAATCGTTTTCAGTTTCAGTTTCAATTTCACTAGCAACAGGGACAAGGGAAAACCGTCATTCCGATTACTTTCTCATAATCTCAAGCACAATCTCTGTCTCATTTCCAATCGGAGGATTCAAATTCAAATTCAAGTTTGAATTTAAATCCAAACTCCAAGTTAAGTTGGATTTCACTAGGCATTTGTGTGTGTGTGTGTGTTTGTGAGTTGATAGAGATAGATTATAGAGCCGGAAGGAGAGGTTTCTCTCCTGTTTACATAGAGAAATGTATCAGTGGTGAGAGAGAGAGAGAAAAGTATCTATCCATCCGTATTTCTATACTTACGCAGGGAAAACATCCCATTTACAATTTACAAGTTTACTCTTTCCCTTAATAAATTCAATAACTTTGCATGCAAATTCGATTTTTTCCGTATGAGATACGGAAATTGCTTGTTTATCTGCCCGTAAATGTCGTGTGGAGTCAACCCTCAGGATATTAGTTTCTCTACACAATAACGATAAATCTTTCTTCTTCTTCTTTCCTTACTTTTCTAACCTAATATTCAATTTAAATGTTTAGACTCCCGACATAGTTTTCTTTTTTCTCCTCCTCCCTTTTTTGCTCTCTCTCTCTCTCAATTTTACATATTATTTTTCTCCGTCCACAACCATAATTCTACGAGACTCCACCGAAACACAAAGACTACACACAAATTACATGTACAATCTTGACACTTTGTACCCAATCGCTTGGATATTCCATCATTTCCCCATTCCATTCCATATCAGCTTTCTCTTTCCCTGTCTCCTTGGCTTTCTTCCTCCATTTAGCGGGAGTTTCATACATATAATTTTAAGATCATATGATACATCAAACGTACATACAGACTATAAAATAGGCAGGAGCTTATCCTTCAATTCAGTCCTCACATTACATTCGGCACGACAACACAACAAAAGAAAAGACGCAACCACAAGATAGAAAAAAATTAAATTTCCCATATCCAAATTAAATTTGGGCTCTTTTGCGAAGGAAAAAACGGGCAGAAGCAAACGGGGGAGAAACTCCATCGGATATTTATAGACCATCATTCTTTGTGTTTTTCATCTTCAAGAGTTTTCCTTCCCTCTTCTGTACTATGCATTTTGGCTTTCTCTCTCTCTCTTCCTTTCTCTCGCTCTTTTATTTTTTTTCTTCTAGTCAGTGATGAGTTTCACGGTCCAATGATTATTACTGAAGAAAATCCTTTCAAATCGTGAGGAGCTCGAGGATTATTATTTTTATTATTATGACTGTTAGTATTAGTAAGATGATGATGATGATGATATAAAAAGGTAGAACCTGGAGATGAATTGAGCTCAGGAGTTTATTTTATATTAGATTTCACATTTGAGTAGGGAGGAAAAAGGAAAAGGAAAAAGAGTAGATTAGATTTGGACTGTCCTTTTTCTATTGGCAATATGAAGACCAGAGAGAAAGATCTTTAAATGTGGGGGGGGGGGGGAAGAGGAGAAAGTGAATATAATTTTATATTTGATTGTGAAGAGAATACGTATCGTTTAAGGCGTTCAATGGTCGAGCTCCGTTCCCAAATACATTTTATATTATCAACGATTATGCTCGCTCGTATTCTTAAAAACTCGGGGGATCATCACAACAATGAAATGTTCAAATCCAAATTTCAGTTTTAGTTTGAACTTCCAAATGAATTCGAATCCGAATTCGAATTCGAATTCAAGCTGAAGAAAGGAGAGAAAGTCTAGGCTGAGTCTAGGCTGACTAAGGATTTCTAATACAGACAAAAGGGAAAAGTGGGAGTATTAATAGAGAAAGTTATTAATATTTTACGAGAGGATGAGTCGATCGGTTGGTCGGTCGAAAGAAATGGAGAAGTTTCTTCTTAGTTGAAACTGGAAAGTTGAAAAAGTCTGGATACAGACTTTCTCTCTTGCGTCCTCGAGCTCCTTCATACCTTTTGTCTGTATTGTAAAAAAAAAAGTGGGGGCTTATTGTGGAGTCTGTAGGATGATTAAAGGCTTCTACAGGGACCCCAGGACTGTGTTTACAATAAAAATATGGGATTTTTTTTCTATTGTCAAGACTTTAGAATTTAGACCTGGAGACTTGGGATGGAAGGAAGCGTGTGCATTGGGAAATCCATTTCATCTTTCCCTCGTCCTCCGTCTACTCCAGTTTTTTTTATGTTCATAATGAATCAAGTTCCTCTCGTTTCAGCTTCAGTGTCAGCGTGGTCTATCTCCGGGAAATATATATAGCATTATAGATTTTATGGAAACTCAAACTCAACTCCAAAATCATCAAACTGAAACACCAAACAAATTCTTTCCACTTTAAGTTTTCCCTTTTTATGTTCTATCTTTTTTTTTTTCGTCTTCTTTCCTTAGCCAGGATGAATTTCCAACGAAATCGAATTCACGTTGACTTGTGAGCGAGGAGATTAAATTGTAAATATTTGAGTATATCATGGATTCTTTCAATTCTGTTGGATTCCAACTCAGAGTCAAACCAATGAACCAAATTGAACCTGGAAATCCTCATGAATCCGCATTTTTTTTTACTCCTCCTGGCCATACGAAATTGCTTTCTCGATTTCTCTCAAGGTTACCCAAAATACGGATTAAATCTCTCTCTCTCTCTCTGCTTGCTCATCATCATCTCTCCGTATTTATAATCTCCACTATTTGAATATTCCACACACCAAAATGATTTTTAATTTTTAATCCAACACACATCAAAAAAGCTTACAGCAGGTAAACTTGTTTTTTTTAACGGATACTCAGCTCTGCATATTTGTTTTCCACAGTTCCGTTAGAAAATGAGTAAAAATGTGAGGAAAGTACGTATTTAGTATTTCCTTTCCTCGTTGCTTTTAGTCAATTGTTCAATTTATATTCATTAGATTTTTTTGATTGAGCGTTCATGCGGTAGTCTGTGAATATACAAAATAATTTCTCTGGTGACGGATTACGCGTCTATTATTTTGTCACTTTCCTTTTCATTTCATTTTTTTTGTTGCCCATGTCCAAGTTAACAGCCAACGCAGTTCCAACATAATACAAAAAGAGCTTTCACCACGACAAGTTTAGTAGAGGGAATTCATTTCAAACTCCAGAACACACATGAGAGGAAAAGAGAGAATGGATGGAAAAGGAGTTGGAGTGAAAAGTGAAAGTAGCATGAAAAAGAAAAAGAAAGTTGAGGTGTTACTTAGTGTGTGTGTGTGTGAAAGAGAGAGGGAGAGAGAGAGAGCTGCGCGTTGAATAAGAATGAACAAGCAAGAGAAAAAGAGAGACTTTTGAATAGAGAATTGAATGAACGACGACAATCTTTTTTCTGCTTTATTGGATGGGACAAGCTTTTAAAAATTGGATCGTTGCCGGAAATTGAGCTCACAGACTACAAAGTAGAAACTACAACTACCAAAAAACATTTTGTGTATATTAAACAACTTTACATAGACACAACTAAAAACTTTCTAGAGCAATTTAATTTGGAGTAAACGTACGAAAAGGGGTAAGATGAAGAGAAAGAGAGTGAGGAAAGTGAAAGGGAAAGTGGCGGAGAGGAAAGTAAGGAATAATAGTGGGGGATTTATAAATTCAAATTGAATAGCTTAGCGAGATGGGTCATTATCTTCTAGTCTCTATATTTCTATCCTCTCCCTTCACTTCAAGCCATTCCAAATCCTTTATACAAGTAGAGAATTCTAATACGCGCACGCACCCCCCAAAAACTCAACTTCACTTTGGTATGACGAGAGAGAAACTTTGATGACATGATTACACAATTAACTCTTACTCTAATTTTTTAAATGCGCGATTAAACGTGCTTCAATTAAAGTCTATAGGATTTCCAGATTAGTGAAAGAGAAAGGCGGAGAATATGTTTCTCTATTTACGGGGAAACAGACGAGGCAACTCAAGAGACCTCATGAAATGGAGATGAGCACTTTATTTTACTCTTAACAAAAATGGACGACTAAAACAACAGTCAGATGACAACGAGACTTTTGCTTTGTCGACTTGGATTTCCATTCCCAATTTCTTTTTATCATATAATCATGTTCATATCGAAAATCTTCCAGTACATTTCTGTGAATGAAAACATTTTGTGTGTAAAAATTGTCGAGATATTGAATAAATAGTTACTATTCACGATATTCACGAAATGTCTGTAGGTTGGAATAATCAAAGGATTTAAATTTAAATTGTACTCATTCGGAATATTCTTTAATCCTTCAATTTTCCATTTCATTCCCATCCACTAATGAGACTTCCATCAAAATCATATTCCATAGTTTGAAGCCCGTTTGGAATCTCATCAAAGGGAAAAGTGGAAAATTGAGATTATGTACCTATTAAAATGAAAATCGAATTAAAGTGGCGACAATTTTGTCGCCAATTATTGTCGAGATAAAGTGCATGGAAATGTTTTTCGGGTAAACAAAAAATGGAAGTGTGTATGAAAAATGGGTAACGAAAAAAATCCACATAATATATATTCAAATAATTCTAGTGATAAGCTTTAGACATTGAAAACACATAAGGAATTGCTGGGAAATGGCCACATGTTGCCGATCAATCCATTTCCAGCTACAAAACGCAAGAAAATACTCAATAGTCAAATCTAATGACATAAACACTCACTTTCTCTTTATTTCAAGGGGCTTGACTTGACAGTTAATAACTGAGCTGTTGCTTTCATTTCCCTTTGAAACTTGTCCTTAGTTGACTTTCTCATTAAAAGAAAAAACGATCTATCGAAAAAGAAAATGGATTCAGAAGAAAATCATGCCAATAAGAAGATGAATATGAATCGTTGCTTGTGTGAATTTGACTCCTTAAATGTACAAAATAACATGGAAAAGAGTGAGTGAGAACAGTTGGGAAATTATAAATTAGAAAATCTATATACGATGGAAGTTTCAAGTTGAGCTTTTTTTGGTTTGGGTCAAAGTCTATGTGAAAATAGCAAACACATTTCCCCATACATATCTATACGTATACGAAATTGTTCACGTCACGAGTACAAAGTTTGAAATGACGGATTCCCCTCTTTTTTTCTAAATCCACATTCTACAGCTCAAGGCCTCGGCTTTGACTTTTGACTTTCTCCCTTTTCCGTTTCGAAAAAAATTGGATGACGATGAGGAAGTGAAAGTAAAAGGGAGTAAAAAGAAGTGGAGGAGAAATTCCATGGCGGTGGAGTGCCATCAAGAGCATGAGGAGGAGAAAACCATGATGATTATGATGATGATGATGATGATGATAAAGATGAAGGGGGAAAGTGAGTTGAGTTGATTTGGCAGTTCTGCTTTTGCTTTTCCTTCTGGTCTGGACTAGGTGGACCATGCGATTAATTGAGGCATATGGACATTTATGTACATACCATGTATAGGAAGCCTTGGAGAAAACTTTTTTTTTTTTTTTGAACAATATTTTGTTTCAAGCATAGCGAAGCTTTGATTGGAGCCAACGACGTCACTCTGAATTCCAACTGAAGAAGCTTCAGATAAAAAAAATAGTGTGAAGCCGCAAGCGTCTTTTCCCGAAAAGTGAAGCACTCGATTTCGTCAAGTGGAAGAGAAAGAGAAAAAGACAGAAAGGGTAGGAGGGAATCTTTTCCAAAAGTATACAAATAGAAGAGAAAGTCGAGTGTACACAGTGTGTACGTCAGTCTATAAAACATAGACACAAACACAGAGAGAGAGAGTCGCCCCACAAACTACATATGACTGAGCCTACCAGCGGGGATCCTAGAGCCAATCAATTCAACTATCTCTGTATCCTCACTATACAGACTATTTTGGTAAGTATAAGAAAACTATTGCTGGGCACTTTCCCTCTCTCGCTCTGTATAAGCACATACAAGCCATCACAACCGAGAGAGAGAGAGATGAGAAAGTTGCGTCTATCCTTTCGCGCGTTATCTAGTCTTCCTTCACCTTTAACCTTTCTATTTTCACGCTCCGTAAAAGCTATGTGTACGGACGTCTTGCCCAAATCCAAATGGAGAGTGAGAAACCGTCTTTTTTATACAGAAATAAAACACAAATCGTAGTATTACATCAAGTGAGTGTGAGTCTGTGGATATGTGTGTGTATGTCTGTGGATGTGAGGGAGAGAAGCTACTTAATTCAAGCCGCAGACACACACACACAGCACATACACACCCTCAACGTACAGAAATCTCACATTCTCCTTCCTTCCTCACGGCGGATAAATGCGAGTCCTCGTGTGCTCCGAAGGACGAGAGAGAGAGAGAGAGATTTGTGACAACTCAAGAAACAAAATGCATTATCGAGCAGATGCACGACCGGAAACAAAGTTCAAATGATATTCAATGGAATTGTGTGGAAAATATTTCATCTAAATAATATTTGAACTCATTCCAAAGGCCCAAAAGAACTGTTGTTTCTGGGAAAAAATTAACTTTAACATTAACGTGGGTGGTGAACTAAAATGTCAATGAATTTCTTTCCATTTTGTACACAAAGAAAATCGAAATGTGGATTTGAATTTAAACTATCACTCTTTCACTGATGTTTTCTAGTCAAGTGAGAGTGTAAGTTTGTGCTCGCACTCTCAAAGAAAAATGGATTTTTTTTGTGCATAAATGAAGGGAAAAAAGGCGAAAGGACTGGATTGTTTAAATACATTAGGAATAATGGAAAGTACTCCTTTTCTTTGTTCTAGAGTTGGTTGGATGGGAATGGATGGGGGAATCATGAAATCAAGTCGAGTCGAGTCAAGACAAGAGTTGAATGTAGCTGTTGGAAATATAATGGGACTCTAGTGATCTGGTCATAAAGACTATTTGAAAATGAACCAGGATCACGGATCCATTAGAACGTTTTACTTGACGACCAGTCTCGTACTCTGAGTCTCATCCTGAGTAGCCCGATCCAGTTGATATGGCCCGAGTTACTACAATCCAACTTTAATACTCGCATGTTAACGATAACGTCCATCCTCTCTTTCTCTCTCTCTCCCTCCCAAAGCTCCACTATGCTACTAACGGACTTTCTTTCTCTCTCTCTCTCTCCCTCTGCCTGCCCAACTTTATCATTTCACTTCTAGGCTTTGGCTTTGCAAGTTTGCATCCATTTAAAAAAATACATGTGAGTTCGAGGAGGGAATACATTTGGTGTACATAATGCATGGAATGGTTTGAGTGGATTCAAGGGCATCTCCTCACTACATCCAACCATTTCAAATTCCACTTGTGTAATTCGAATGCTCGGACCGGAGCTTGTCGAAAAGTGAACGTGAGCTTGGGGAATAAACAAAAGTTTGTGTAATTTTATCTGTTTTCTCCCGACTCAAACTCTCTTCGTCCTCCGTTGTTCTTGTGTGTTCCTTCTGCTCGACAAAACATTGGAGCTCCCCAGAATAATGACAAACTAAATAATTTTACACATACAGTCCATACACGCTCCACTTCCCTCCAACTCTCTTCCTATCTCTCCATGGCTTTTTCTTCCACACATTACAAAAAACTAACAAATTTTATTGTCCGTTTCACTTTAAAAAATTACAAATTCCATCTAGGGAGAGTCTTCACAGTGTGCTCCATCGTCATTCGCTCATCCTCATTGCCATTTTCTATTGTTCCCCTTTTCCCTTTTTCCCCCTTTCTCTCGCTCTATGGTCGTTTCTATAATTATCCTTTTGAGTTAAGATTCCTCGTTGGTTCGTTCATCGATGGTTTGTCTTTAGTGAATACACGATATCCCCAATTATTGTGTGCCTTGAGCAATCCATCAATTAATTCACAAGGTCCACAAGTGAAAGTACGGAGAAGGTGTGGCCATCGTCAATTCCTTCTCCCCCTTTCTGTCTTCTCTTTCACATCAGGTAATTAAGTGAAAGCTGTCTGTCCTGCTGCAGTACCAGAATTCAAAGTTCAGCCGAATGGAAATCAAATCACTCAAGTGAAGAACAAGGACCAAAGACTTAATATAAAACAACAACAACTTTCCCTTTTCTCTCTTTCTTTTTTCTCCGTTTCTGGATGAAGAGAAACAACAAGGGAAAAAGCTATGGCCAACCATTTGAAATTACCAACAAGAAATGGAAATGGAAACCCGTTGACTGATTTTCGTCTTCGTCGTTGTCCATTCAATTGCATTGCCAAAGCGACTAGAATTCTGGAGTAATCGATGGGAAGTGAATGGCTGTAATTAATCAACCAACCTTTTTTAATGCATCCTTATTAACTTTCTTACTCTTTGCCACGGTATGTCTGCAGCTGTTGGTTGTTTGATGTTGGTCCTAATGACATCCTTTGACAAAGTCCTTACGCTTTCCTTACCTGTCCTCAACTCACCATCATTTTTCAGACTTTCCCCTCAAGACTTTTCCCTCAAGACTTTTGTTGTTCCAGTTTTACCACAAAAGAGTCTCATTGACAAAATCTACAGCCAGATTCTGCCATTGGATTTTCAACCTGTTTGAACTCTCTCTCTCTCTCTCTCGCTTTCAATTTCCCTTTCATTCTGATCCAGACCGAGCCGTGGAAAATGGAACTGTGGGTCGATTAAAAATCAAATACTTGGAGAACGTTATGAATGTTATTTCAGGAAAAAATGTTTAGACTTCTCGCGTGTTTGCTTTGCCTTCTTGTAGGGAGGGATTGCCGGGAGTTATGAATAATAGAAATGGGTTGATCTAGTCAAATCCGTGATCTTTTGGTTGTCTCTCTAAAGGTTGAGATTTGTTATGATGATTTTATTATTGACTGCTCAGATGTGATGTGATGTGATATGGAGATGGGAAATTCGGAAATTGGATAGTGAGGAAGCTCATGTGTCAATGTGTAGAAACTCCAGATGCGTCTCCTCTTCTTCCGTTTCACTGTGTGTACACTGGAATAAACTGGAGCGTAGGTACATTTGAGACCAAAGGAGATGTTAAGAGAATTCAGAATGCAGAATTGAGGATATTGAAAGTTGTTCTGAATTCAATTCTTCTCATGAACTGTAATAAAAACATTTGAAAGATAAAGAACCAGGGAGCAAAGTCGAGAGGAAGAGAGAGAGAGAGTGAATGAAAGCGTCGAGAATGAAAGAAAGAAAAAGAACGACGATGAAATGGAAGAGAGAAAAGGAGGAGAGGGAGCTCAATGTCTTTTTTATTGAAAAAGAATTTGAGCCAATGGCATTATCTAGAGAAGATTCAAATGCAATATTTGTCGTCAAATTTCTTAATATTGTCAGGTAGATGAAATGGAAAGAATGGAGAAAGTGAGTAAGCGAATGACGACCAGGGAAAATAAAGTGAGTGGAGGGGGACTCGGAAGCACGAGACCAAAGCAAGTGCCAAGCCAGCTGAAGATGGATGTGTGTGCGTTTGAGAGGGAGAGAAAGAAATGGGAGTGATATAAAAATTTGGCAAAATAAAGCAGTCAAGCTGCTGTAGGAAGGGAAAAGAGAGAAAAAGAAAACAGGGAATGGGAAATGTGAGGATGGTTTGGATATAGATAGAGAAAATAGGGAAGAGTAAGGACTGATATAGATAGAAAGACAGCAAGAGAGAAAACTTGTCTATATTTTGAGTGGCTTATCCTATTACATATTATTAGAGGTGGCCTTCCCTCACTTTCCTTCATTCTCTTTCCTCAGTTCTCGCTCTTTTCCTGCAGAAATCACTTTGCTCAAAAGAAAAGGTAGGAATTCCTGTGTGGAAAAAAGCTTTTAAGATCTCAGATTATATTGATCCGAATGAGTCTTGTGCCCGACTCAGTCCGTCCGTCCGTCCGTCCGTCGGTTGGATGGTGGGTTTTTAGTCGACAGAAATATTGCAAGTTTTCACATTCAAGTTATTTCACCACTCCCGCACATCCAAGTTCACACAGCCCAGCAGAGTATAGGCCCATCTTCATCTCCACATTTATACATCCACACACATTGTAAATAGCAGAATTCGTGCTATAGAGACCAAGAATCCATCCACAGTTACATAGAAAAACTCCTATAATTCCATAATTCCTCTACATTTTTATTACGCACAAATCCATTTACTAGAGAAAACTCTTTTTTTTCTTCTCTCTCTTCAAGCCCTCCATTTCTCTTTCTCTCTTGCCGAAAGAATATTTTCACTTGTTTTCTGTCTGCATCTTTCCCTTTCTTTCTCTCTCTCTCTGGTCATCGCCGTCTTGATCCTTCTCAAAGCTCCTACTTATACTCTCCTTTACTCTTTCATTCCATCCGACTCCCAACTCAAATCTTATCAACTTGACATCTTCTACACCAAGAAAAACGCAAGAATTTTCTACCATTTGATTTGAAATTATTCTGCATCCTAAGAAAAGAACTCACTATTAAGAACTCGCTTATTGGCTTGAACCGGACTTTCTTTGTCGTTAGTTTGAACATTGATATTTTCATTTTAATTCTACTTTGACCAAATTTCTCTTATGGTTAATATCTTTTATCTTTGCCGTTGAATAGTGAGCAAAACATTAAAAAACGGGGAAACAAATGAACTTAAAAAAACATTTACAGATGAATTTTCGGATGATGTGATGTAATAAGTTGTATTGACGTAGGATTTGACCTTCCTAACTTCCATTCCACGCTTTTCTCTCCTTTCCTTACGCATCTGTCTGAACTGTAAATCGTACGCACATGAAATTCACCCAGTTTTTTAAACTTAGAGGCAGGTTTGTTGGTATTCACTCTCCGTGGATTTTTTTCTTTCCACGGAAGTCTAGCCTTACTTTTCACTTTCTGTAGTTTTTTTGTGGAATTCAATAATATTGGTTGGAATGTGTGATGTGTTTTACAAAGGCTTTTATTATTTTCCTCTCCCACTTCACTCTCTCTCTTCTCTTACCCTCATTTTCTCTATCGCCATATATGATTTGAGAAAATCCTATAGAAGCACTTTCACACAGAAAAGTTTGCTTTCTTTTTCTTTATTTTGCCATCACTCTTCAAAAACTTTTCGTTTTTCATTTTTCAACCATCTTCCTCTTAGTTTTCTTTCTTCAAGTATCCTTGTTGATTTTTAATTAGAAATTTGAGTTTTCATACAAAGTGACTCATTAATTCCTCCTTCCCTCACTATTACTTTCCCTCGCAAAGTCCGTAATGACCCCTCTGAATTTTGTATTCAAATATTTCTAATTGACAATTCGAAAGTCGACTGTATCTTCACTTGTCACTTTTGTGCTCTTTTCTTTCACATATAAAATCCTCTCCTTTTGTAAGGTTTTGTATTGTAGCTGTTCTAGTTCAAATTCTAGTAAAATTTACAAAACAAACATATTTATTAAAGAGACGCAATAGTGTCTTTTTCTACCAAAAGGGATATTGTAGAAAAAAACCTTTTATTTCCCTAGTCCATACAAATGGGGAAACCCCAGTGAAGCATATTCAATCATATTTTTGGCCATGAAGTTTAGGCTGATCCATCATGTGAATTAGGAAACTTTTCTTTGCAAAAACAAAAACGGAGGGAGAGTTGTCGGTGTTTTCGGGAATTTGTGGTGCGAGTAATTCCTATAATGTATGCACTATCAGAGCCCACTCGCCCGATCTCTCCATATTCATATTCACTTGTGAATAAAGTAAATATTCAAAGGATTAGAGATGCATCAGCGCGGCTTAGCTTTCACTTCTTCTCATTGTCAGTTCAAGGGGGGAAAAGTAAAAGAGACAGAACGTCCGTAAATACTGAAGGCTGTCCGTAAATACTTCAAATGGCACAATTTTTTCTTATTGTGTTGTTTGTCTGTTTGCCCTCATTTTCATCCCCAACGCAACACATCTGAGGGAGCATAACAAGATCCTGTTTATTACAAAACTAAAATAATCTCCAAGAGACGGAGGAAGAGAAAAGGAGGGAAAGCGGGTGACAATAAAAACTAAAGGAAAATAAAGGCGAATAAATGGCTAGGAAAAACTATTAAAAAAGTTTGCGCGCTGTGCGGAAAAATTATTTGAGAGCAGACGACAAATGAAGAAGAAACCCGAAGACATCGAGACACGAGACTTGAGACTCAGCGACTCTTCCTCATTGTTTGTCTCGTAGTGTGCACTCACAGACGTAATAGAGATGAGAAGGACTGATTCCATATGCATTTTCACACTCTCTTGTATCTACACTCAAATCCAAATGAAGACAGAGAGAAAGAGAAACCACAGTGGATGGAAGGGGAAGAAAGGAGTCGTTAGATGGAATAAAACAACGAGGACAGTACATTGCACTCACGACTGCTCCTCATCCACACGCACTCTTCTCAATTGACAATGAACTTGTCTCGGGCCTTTTCCTTCCTCTTGTTGGCAGTGCGTGAGGTTTCCCTCACACACAGTCCAGACACATTAACGAAGGACGGAGAAAGGAGTGGAACACTTAAGGACTTTGTCATCCCATACTTCCTTCAATCGCCATTGTCATGGAGCTAGTGTAAGAGAAAGTGAGCATAGGTTCTATTTCTCTTGAAGACAGTAGTCCCATACAAAAATATCCCCGTTGGAAGTTATTTTATTTTACAAGAAAATAAAATTCAAGAAAAAAATACTTTGTATATTGCACTACAACTAGAACTATACTGCTAGTTGATGAGCATTTTCAAGTCCAAGTCTCAAAGAGAGGAGAAACAAAATGGAAAATAAACAAGATTCAAAAATGGTTATGGAAATGAATATTTAGATGGAGGATTTTTGGGCGATATTTGGAGAGTGAACTCGTGCAGGTTTACTAGCCATATAGAATGAGAATGAGAATACGGACATGAAGCTTCTCTCTGTCTCTCTCTCCCTCCAGCACAAAGTAAAACATGGACGAAATATGGAGAGAGAGAGAGAATGGGAACGTGGAGCAATAATTAGAGGATTAAGACCACGTGATCCCATGGGGTATACGAACAACACGACTCGAGCTTCATCTCTCGCCTCTCTTTTTCTCTCTCTCTCCCGCACTTACACGAGTGTAATCTAGAAACCAGACGATTCCAGATTATTTCCAGCCATTTCACTTCCTGGCTTATCTTTTTCTCACGCAGACCCCCACTTATAAAAAGGATCCATACTCAAACACACTTACAAACATACAGACACACACACATCTACAATACAACGAATTCTCTAAAGCTCGAATTATTCCAGCATCCGATCCGATCACACAGCACATTCGTCGTATGCACTTACTTAACTCTCTGTCTTAATTCAAACCACGAGAATTTTTTGAATTTTTCCCCTTATTCTTTTATTGTTATTGTGTGTAGAATTTGGTGCGGATCCCTTCCAGGGTCCTTCTTCTTTTCCGTTTCCATTTTGAATACTTTCCTTCCCCCGAGGGCAAATCAAAGGAGGAATTGGTGGAAGTGAAGGGGACTGAGTGTACATGTTCCATGTGAATCGACCATTATATCCATTGTTCGAGAAGGAAGAAATGAAGGGAGACTGCTTTAGGATTAGTGTTGTGGCCTCCACAGTCTCCTCCATTTCAAACGTATTCAAACTTGAACAACTAATGCTATTAGATAAGACTTGAATCCATTCACATTTCAGCTCCCATCAGGCAGCCAACAGCATACAAGCACAAAATAGGGAAATGCAATGGCAATGGCAATAGCAGTGTGTATTGTGAAGGAATTAAAACCGCCCCCATAGAAAGTATCTCACATGCACAAGCAAAAACGATTAAGCTTCTTTAGCTACTTTTACTATTCTGGATGCTGCTTTCTCCTGCGGTGCTTTCCCTTTCACTATCTCTTTCTCTTCCATCCATCCATGTGCATTTTCAATTTACCCACGAGTATATAAATTAATATAAAGGAACGACAGGGAGAGCGAGTTTGTTCTTGCTTGCTCTTCTTCCCATTGGCGTGGTGCTGGTGGGGGAAGAAGAAGAGGAGAAAGCGAGTTTTTGTTCTCTGTTCTTCCTTGAAAAGTTGTAAGTTATCGGAGTATCGGAGTTGGAATGGACGAAATTTGGTTTTAGGCTTTAGACTTTGAGTTTTGGGGACGGAAGTAAAGAGAAAGAGAGAGAGAAAGAGAGACCGTAATCATTTTAAATGGGACAAAAGAGAAATAGAGAAAGAAAGTCGGAGGCTGAAGAATGGAAAAGTATTTTAGATTTTAGTCCATGTTTCCACGGTGCAGTTCCTGTGTCCTTGTGATGAGGAGTAAGGAAAGTAAGGAAAATGTAGCATGGAGGACATGAATTGGGTTTCTCTACTGTAAAACTCTTGTGGTTGGCGAAGGGAAAGTAGAAAGGAGAAAAGGAAAACCACATACACACAATATGATAATGGGGACAGGCATTTGGGATGGCGGAATGTTTCTCGTATGATTAATTCACTGGTCACGTTTCAAGAATAGTAATTTTTTTTTGAGAGGAGGAGAAAGTGGAGAAAGCGAATGAATGGAATGGAAAGAAAGAAAGGAAGGAGAGGGAAACATTTCTGTTACTGTTACTTGGTTGCACAACTAAAAGCAAAGTTAAACACTTTCCAAGTGATAAGACGTGATCTTCATAGAAATCATAGTGACAAGAATGACATGCAAGACGACGGGAATGGGGGAAAAGGGAAAGAGGAGAAGACTTTCTCCTTCCCTAACCTAACCAAACCAAACCACAAACAAGAAAAGAAAAAAGTTATTTCGTGTCTGTGTCCACATGGACAGAAAATACTTTCACAGAATTTCCACAATTCTCGTATGGAGTTTTGGGGGGGAATGTTTGTACATATCAACTGCTTTGAAATACACGAGTCAAACTTACTGTACAATGAGAGTCGTAGTTACAGCCGAGTAACAATTTGGCTTTGGTGGTTGGGCTTGACTGGGTTTGGGGTGTCAATAAGAGTTTTCTCCCCCATTTTCTCCATACCAACCCACCAACTCCAGTAAAGGGAAAGGGAAAGTCACAAACACAAATACTCACCATTAGCATTCCGCTCCACATTACCATTCAAATCGGAATCGAATCACTGAGAAAGAGAGTGAGAGAGAAAGAGAGAGCGAAAGAAACTCATAGAAAGTTGGAGCGTCACAAATATTTGGAGACTAACTTACGCACACTGCAAATCCCATCAGATTTTTTTATACTGTTCACTGGGGAAGAGAAGAAAATAATTCCCATTGTCATTGGCATCGGCATTGGATTTCTTTCCATACGGATTTTAGGTTTCCTACAGCTGTGGTGAGCTGTGAGCAGGCCGGGATTTGTGTCACGGGGGGAATCACGTCTAAAATAGAATTAAGTTGAGATGCAATACGGAATTAGAATTGTGTATGGACGGTTGATCCAACAATAATAATAATAAACGATTAGCCAATAGTACTAAAAGGACGTGAGAGAGTATAGAGAATGAAGTGTGGAGTAATGAAAGTGTCAAGTTTGTTCTTCCCCCGGTGGCCTTGAACCAATACTCGACGCCCCAAGGGAAATGAAAGAATCTGCTTGATCCGGCGTCTTTTTTCTTCTCTTTCTTTCTTCTCCGAGTCCTCGTTTTTTCTTCATTCCTTGTCTCTTTTTCTGGTGTGTACATATATTTGGGGGAAAGTCTGACGCGGATCTTCCGACTCGGAGTTGCCTTCTCGTTCAGACTCGAATGAATGACGACGACTTCAGGTTGGTTGTGAAACTCGAGTCTTTACATTAGTCCTAGAGTGGCACTTTCAATATCGTAAGTGTCAAAAATGTCACCTCTAATCAAACCCGTCCCTGAGCACACTGACAAGTCAGCATCAAAACTTTCTCGCCGTCTCTTTCCTATACTTGTACTTTCTCCATGGCCACCAATTCCAACCTCCAAAATCATTACTCCAACCACAACCTTCTTCTCTCTCTCTCTCTTGCTCTCTTTTTCTCTCGCACACAAACACCAAGAAAAACCTCACACACATTTCTGTCCACTACCCCAAAAAAACTACTCTTTTTTCTCTCAATCTAGCATACGTTCTTGTTTTCTCCATGTCCGTCATGATTTCATCTAATTTCTCTTTGTCAACTTATAAGAAGGAGAGAAATATCAAGAACAACAAAAACAAAATGTCCTCGCTTCATCACAAAAATCTCAGATGAACCAAAAAGAAAGAAAAAAAACGTTGCAAGAAATGGCAAAACAAATCCCATTTTGATTTGTACAGGATAAAAAGCAGTTGAAGACGACGAAGGGGAAAAGGGAGAGGGGAGGATTTGATGCGGGAGAAATGTGTTCTATTTTGTCACCCAGACAATTTAAAGTCTAAAGTAGGCGATAAGTGAGTAATGAGGACACATGTTACGAGGGAAACGTGCAAACTTTCTCCTTTTCCCTTTCAACACCACTCATGGAGTTCCCAACACCAACAAGGAACGGAGAAAGTAGTCCCCGTGTATGCGTGTAGGAATTATAATGAGAAGTGGAGGTGAAAGAAGGGAATTATAAAGAAAGGAGACGGTAATGAAGTTAGATCGAATTGACGTAATGAATGAAGTTAGCGGCAGAGTTATGAGAACGGGAAGGGAAGGGAGGAAACAGTGAGCGAGAGAGTAAGAAGATTAGAGAATTTGACGGAAAACTTGACTCCCTTCCCCCCCCCCCAACCACCACCACCATCCATCTATCTTTATATTCTTCTCCTTTCCATTTTACTTCTCCTCTTTCTCCGTAACAAACATTCCAATTTCCAATGTCCAATTGGGATATTCAGTTGCATCATGTTTGTTATCTGTACCATTTTATCTGTGAGCATGTAAATGACCATCGTTTTCTCTTTAACTCTCTCTCTCTCTCTCTCTCTCTCTATTCCTTACCGGGCTTTTTTCTTGGTTATTTTTTCTGTGTGTATTTGTGTGTGTGTGTGTGTGTGTGAAGATATCTAAAAAGGAGTATGTATTCCTATTCAGTAGAAGGGAAAGTAGCTGGAATCGACAACGAGTGGACGAGAGGACGATCTGTGGTTTCTGGTGGAAATGGAAAGGGAAAATGGAAAAATCGGTATGGAGAGGAGAATGCGCCTGTGTGGAGTTTGTATATATACGTGTGTGTGTGTGTATATGTATGTTGATGATGGGATGCCCGGTTTGGTTTGGTGTGGACTCTCTCTCTACAGACGAGAGATATTGCTCTCGCTCGCTCACTCGCTTGTTCCTCGCTCTTGCTCTTGCTCTTGCTATTGCTATTGCTATTGCTCGTACTCGTACTCAATCCTGTGTTGGTGGATGGTGGATGGTGTGAATGTGAAGTTGTTGAAGTTGACTGTGGAAGCTGGCTGGCTGGTGGAGAGGATGGATTCTATCAGTTGGAATGTGCCCTCCATCGCAGGCACCCGAATCCGGGTCGCGACAATCTGTCTCTTTGTGATACTATTTATGCTGCTGCTATTTACCGTGTGCTCCTCCTGCAAATGTAACTAACTAATTACAAAACAACTGTAACTGCTGTACTTGTGATAGAGACCGGCTCACACTCACTCACACACACACACAAACATTCAGACCAAGTAGAATCAAATTAAACACGAGCAAACCACCACAATAACCACATGACAACCAGAGAGAGTTTAAAGCGAAAAAAACTACACTGTGACAAGTTAAACATTGGCCAGTTTCAACAACTGCTCCCCAGTTTTTTTTTTGCTCATCTTCATTATTTGACACAGGAATAACACAAATACAAATAGAAAACGTGAACAGTGTTTGTTTTTGGTGCGGGAAATAGAAATAAAATTGTTTTAATCTCATTCGTTTTTGGGGGACGAATCCCATGAAATCAAATCAAATCAAGTTAAATACTGTGGATTATCAAAATTATGACGAGCGTCAAAGTTTTTGTTTCCCTTCAAACTTTGGGGAATTGACTTCCTCGAGTTTCAATTGATCCTTGTGAATCCAGAGAAAAGGAAAAAGAAATAATTCAAGTTGAACACCCTCCAAATTCCTAATTTGTTTAATTCGTCTTGTTGAAAAAAACTGAACGATAATGTAAACACACGAATTGAGGAAAACTTCATTTGTTTTTGACAAACAAGTCTCGTTTTTTCGTGGTTTCTTTTCTCGTCGTCTATCGCTTTTCTCTTTTCCTGCTGGGAATTTCGTTGTGTGTGCACGAAATATATTTGCAATAATAATAACAAAAATCCAGAAATCAAGAGGAAAATGAATACATAAATAAATCTTATTGTTGTTGCTGTCATCGCTGTTGTTACTCTTTCTCCCATTTCATCTCTACAAAAATATATAAATACACGTATAAAATAAAATGTTGCTCTTGTTGTTTTAACGCTATAGAAAAATCCACATTCACATTTTGATCATGTTTGAATTGGAATTGGAATTTGAATCTTCCGAGTGAATTCCTCAATATTAATATCCTAATTGAATACGATTAAATTTATGGATGGATTCCAAAGCTATATGGAGATAAATATACCAAAATATATGACAAATATGACAAATAATAATTATACAAATAAAACAAATCTAAGATTATTGTAAAATTAGAATGAGTATTGATTTCGACCAATCAGGTGCCGGATCATTATTGTCGTCAGGTCAAACGGGTTATTGAAAGTAGTGTGGAAGATAGATTTCGTGTCCAAATCTCACATTGATTGCAGTCGGCTTCACCGCCGATCAGTCAGTATACGATCGACCGAAATTCCTTTCTCTTGTTGTTCTTCAAATTCTACTTCTTCGTCTTCGTCTTCTTCAATTTCTTACTGTTCGTCGTCCTATTCTTCTTCTTCTTCTTCCAATTCTTCTCGTCGTCCACTTTCATCTATCTATTGTTTGTGTCGTTACTAAAAAAAAACATCGAAATATACCTTCAAAAAAAAGTCTGGATATTACATATTACAGAATTGAGGATTCTTTAAAGTGCTTCGACTGTTACGTACAATAAAAAAAGTGATTCCTCATTGTCTGTGCGCCGTTTGTTGGATAATACCTACTAATAAAATAAACGAGGAGCTTTCTCTTGACGTTTGTGAATTCCCTGTATTGTTTTCAACTGGAGCCGACTGACATGGTGGAGAGGAGTCATGAGTGATTGTCGGGGGAAGCTTCCATTTCCATTTCCATGTGTGATGTTTGTCTCAATGTTTCTCTCGAGACTGGATCCGAACTCGCTCTCGTTCCCGTTCAATTCATTCACATCTCCACATTCAATTCCGAGGACAATGTTCAAGTTGGTGGTAGCAGCAACAGTGACATTGTCATCATCCCAAGGGATCCACTATCCCAATCGTCCTCCTCCACCATCATCATCATCATCATCATCATTTTTCAACATGCCTCAGTCAAATTTCCAATGACAAAGAACCCCCATCAACCAAAAAATACAGATGACGATTTACAAACTACAAACTGACACTGACAAAAAGTCAAAGTGAAAGAGCCAAAGTCAAAAGTGAAAGCAAGCAGAGAAAGTTTAAACTTTCTCTCGGAACGGAACAAAAAATAAATAAATAGAATACAATTATTACAGGATACTAATAAAATATGGAGGATTCGGAATATCCGTACGAACATAATGGATTCGGTTTGGATCCGGATCCGAATTTTAATTATGGTTCCACATTGAATCAATCCCTCCCAGATGATTTTGAGACCGAGTTTGGGAATTTGAGTCGGAATGGGACGGTGAGTTGGGAGAATACCGTGGGCTACTCGACAATCTACATAATATTTGCCTCCATCGTCCTCACATTCATGATGATCGTGGTGGTGATTGGGAATATGCTCGTCATCATTGCCATTGCGACAGAGAAAACCCTCAAGAATTTACAGAATTGGTTCATCGCCTCTCTCGCCGTCGCGGATTTCTTTGTCGGCCTTCTCATCATGCCCTTCTCCTTGGCCAATGAGCTCATGGGCTACTGGATCTTTGGAACAGTGTGGTGTAGCATTCACTCCGCCTTGGACGTTTTCCTATGTACTTCGTCCATCATGAACATTTGTCTCATTAGTTTGGATCGCTATTGGAGTATCACTCAAGCCATTGAATATCTCAAGAAACGAACACCCGCTCGAGCTGCCATCATGATCACACTCGCTTGGCTCGCCTCTGGTCTCATCTCCATCCCACCGCTTCTCGGATGGACCGACCAACAGGAAAACCCCATCGATAAAGCGCCCACCTGTGAGGTTTGCTTGCCCCATCCATTTAATTTAATATCATATATTATGTCCATCTCCATCCTGTGTACAAGAAAAGTCCATTTTCACTTTGAGCTATCAAAAATTCATAGTAATACTAATAATAATAATAGTAATGATTATCATGAGAGTGACTTGAGCCTTGGCTTACGGATCATGAGCTAGAGAACTTTAAACCATGTCAATTGCAAGGCATCTTCTTCCTCTTCTTCTTAGGCATAGAAAAGTGGTCGGGGGGAGAAAGTTAAAGAAAGTTCAAGTGATCGTTTGTAATTACTCACGGGTTTTCTCTTTCTCTTCCTCTTCCAAAGAAGAAAAAGGAGTAGAAGGAGAAAATTCCAGTTCAGACTCGAAAGTGGATGGAGAGCGGAAAAGTAAAGGGAAAGTAAAAAAAGAAAGCAAACTCAATTATAGGGGAAGTTGAAAAAGAGAGAGAGAGAAAGAAAGATAGAGAAAAAGTTGAGAGGGGGGAAAAGTTCCCGAAATAGTCGCGTATGTATTGTGAAAAGGGGAAGTAAACGGTAAATGGTAAATGGACGAAGAGAAAAACACAAGCTAAAGTGAATTCATTGGGAAGAAAGTCCTTCTGTCGACTTTGTCCTGGTCTTTTTGGAGGTGAAAATGTAGAAATGTGGCTTTACCCTCCGAAACACATTGGTATGTATATTTGAACACACAGAGTCAGATGAGATGAGATGAGAAGCTTCCTTACTTTCCCTTTCTTTCCTCGTCGTGTTTCCATTTCAGGACAGTGCAAGGAGTAATGAGAAGAGTGGAGATAGGAATAAAAAGAAAGGAGAGAGAGACTGGGTGAAGGTGAATGGAGAGTAAAAGTTCGCACTCGTAACTTGTACGCCCATTTCTCCATTCGCACTTTCTTCCTTTTGCCTTTTCGGCGAAGACGACGAAAACACCTTTTCCGCTTTAGTTTTTCGTACACTTCCTTTTTTGGGAAGGATTGGAAGGAAGGAAAATACGGAAGGATTGTTTTGATGTTAATGCTGGTGCTGGTGCTGGTGCAATGGCAGTGGCCGTCAGAGCGATGGTCCACGTTGGACAATTTATTGAAAGTCGTCAATTGAAGGTGGCTTGTTTCACTCCGTCTCCATATAAATTTTATATTGTAGATTATAACGATGGCCTTGATCCTTTCGTTCGTCCACCTAATCGTTCCTTGACTAAGCTCATTCATTTCATGTCATGTCATTGGAGGACCAACAAGACTAATTCCCTTCTAATGACCACCTCGAATCTTCAATGCACCATTTCTCTGTCCCCGTTTTTTGATCAACCTCAAACTTTCTCTAGCTGACTTGTCTCACAATTGGCTTACTCTCCATTCCTCATCCGGCTCTTTCTCTAAGATAAATACAAAAAAGGATAAATACATGCCCACGGATTTTTTTGAAGCACTGAGAAGATAGGCACAAACGAAAAGAGGGGAAAAGAGCAATTTGAGAAGCGGTGGCTTCCTCATCCGATCTTATACTCCATTTCTCTCGCTTTCTCTAAGATCGAACTCGCTTTGTCTCTCTCTTTCTCTCTCTCCCATCACCTGGATGAATACTGAATGTATTCTGGCTCTCATATTACCGGCTTTCACATTGATTTTGTTCCTCCATTTGTCTGTCGCTGTCTCTCTTCCTTTCTATTTCTATTTGGTGGGGTTTGAATCATCATGAGGAGCATTGTATTTCTGTACCTTGGTACACAAATACACTAAGATTTAGATTCACGGCCCGAGTGAAAGTCCGACAGAGAGAGAGAGAAAGTAGAGAACGTATAGAAAGGGAGAAAGTAGATTGAATTTCTTCCTTCGCTTCTCATGCTCATGAAGATTGTGGACAGAGCTGAAATAGAGAGCGAGAGAACGGAAGTCCATGAAATTCCGTCCAGCTTTTTGTTTATTTCCTCGTTGACTGTGAGTCGTCTCGTCTCTTTTCTCGTCTCGTAACATAACGGAACGTAACGGCATTACCTCGGAGTAAATTGCTTTCTTCTAAGTGTATCAAACTGTTTGCCTGATAAAATACTCGGAGTCATTCTCGGAACAAGACGCATTAGGGAGTTCAACCATCCATAAATATCCCCCATGCACCTTCCCCACACACACACACACACAAATATACACAAACAGAGGCAGAGACACACAAATCCCTCTAACTTGCCTTCTCCATCTCCATCTCCTTCCACCTCTACATTTCCAATTCGCTCGTACACGGAACAAATTAATATTTCCTTTGTTTCTCGTCTTCTTCATTCTCAAAACAAAAAAAATAAAATAATAATAATGGAGTAAACAAATGTATGAGGAAATGAAAAGAAGGGAAAATGGTTATCTAAACCATCCCATTATCGTCTATCGAATTTCCCGGAGAAAGTCCGTTGTTTATTAGTCCAAAGAGAAAGAGAAAGAGAGGGAGAAAGAAAGTCAGTTGAATTATTTGGGGCAGTGGGATGTTTTAATATGAAAATAAAAGGAGGAAAGTTAGAGTTGAAGCCAAAGTCAAAGCTGGAGGGAGATCCCAAAGTTTTTGGGGATGGTCAAAGTCCTGGCCGGAAGGGAATGGAATGGAATAGAAATTAAATGTTGCCCCTGTACAAAACAAATGAGTTTAGTTATTGTTGTTGCTATTATTTCTGTGTATAGTCTTGGTCTCTCATTTCATTGATTGTGGTTTACAATGAGGAAAGGGAAAGCAGAAAGAGAAGGGAGGATCCTTTTCTTTATTAATCTACTTACAGCCCAAGGACTGGAAATAATTCCCGCGTATGGAATATGGAGAGAGATTTCCATTCTCCTCCATTCTCCCCGTTTGTTTGTTTGTAATGTAATGTTTCATGTGGTAGGAGGGGAGTGGAATTTTTGTTGTGGAACACACACGATGAGAGGAATTGTGGGAAGGAGTGGAATGGAATGAAAATGAGAATAAGCGTTGAATAGGGGAAACACACACTTGACTACATACGGTGAAGAATACTTTATCCTATTTATCTTGTGGACAGAAATGGCTTATTAACTAACTGTTAAGGCTGTAAATACACGATATAAAATTCAAAGATTTACGAGAGTCCACATAAATATTCATATTCCTTCCTCTTTTTTTTATTCTTCCTCCTTCTCATCTACACATTCACAATTCACAATCTACATTCCACGGACACATGTGTACAACTTTCCTCACGTTAAAATAGAAATAGAAAATAGAGATAAAACTTGCAAATACTTTCTCTCCCCCCTTTTATTTTCCTTTCTCTTCTTTTTCCGAGTGAAAGTGGAGCGAACACAAAAATATTTTAAAAACATTCTCTCTCGTTTGTACACACAGAGATATATGTATACACACATACACATGGAGGAAATGGGGACGGAGTGGGAGTACACACAAATGGAATGTGAATGAGAAAGTGAAAGAAGAACGAGAGAGAGAGAGCGAGCGAGAATGTTTTTTGAGGAGGAGACGAAACAGAGGATTTAGAATATTTCCATTCTGTGGAGGAATCCAAGCAAAAAGGGAAAGAAAAGCGAGTCAGCTTGAAGAGAAGCGTCATACCGCTTATACACTCATATTCTCACTCTTACGTTCGTTGGTTGAGTTTGAGTTTGAGTTTGGTTCATATGTGACCTTCAGCCAGTGCCAGTGCCAGAGCCAGAGCGTAGGAAACATTTCACATTTCCGACTCCCTTTTCCCCCTTCTTTTTTCTCTTCCTACAGTCTGCGTCTTTGTCATATGTGAAGTAGAGAAGTGAGAAAGAAAGAAAGAGCTAGAGAGAAAGGGACAGAGAGGGTGAGCGATAAGGAGATGGAATTCAAATAGGCATGAGGATGTCATACTTGGAATCTGACTGGATACTTGCGTGCGTAGAAAGCGAGATTTGAGAGGAGAGAGAAAGAAGGAGAAAGAAAAAGAGATAGAGACTAGGGCTCGTGTCTATAGATGTGTGTGTGTGTATGTTGAGGATGAGAAGAGAAAGAAGGAGATGCGGAGTGACTATGACTCGGGGAGACTTATTGAAAATACTCGGTACTTACTTAGGGACTGTGAGAAGCAATTCGTTCGTTCGTGCAGGGGGGACGGACGACGACGACGATGGTGATGGAGAAAGGAAGCCTTCCGAGTTTACATAGAAAAGTGATTGTGTTCGTCTGGTGTCTCGATTGAGAGGAAAAGGAAAAGGAAGAGCAGGAGAAAGAAAGGGAGAGGAATGAGGAAGAGAACGATGTCTGTGAGGTTATTTGGGAGAGTCTGAGTCAGAGCCAGAGTCAGTGCTAGAACCAGAACCAGAACCAGGGCAAAAGCAACGCAATCGAATTCGATGACGCCATGAGCTTAGTTAAATTCAAGTCTTGTCCTGCCATTCAGTCAGACAGAAGTAATCTATATGTCATGGGCTACCTTTCCCTTCCCTTTCTCTCCCTCTTCCTCTTTCTACTCCTCCACTACACAAAATATAAGACCGTTTAGAGCGACGGAAAGTGTCGCTTTCACATCCAAAAAACACACACACACATACACACATGCAGTCGCGGCAGTCTTTTCCCTTCCTCCTTCTCAACGTGTCTCCTTTCCTCCATCTACTTCCCGGACAAACACGGAAGAGACTCCACTCACTTGACGCACACCATTTTTTTTTATCCTCTCTCGCTCTCGCTTTCACTTTCTCTTCTCTCTTTGTGTGTTGACGTCCTTTCCCTATGACTCTCTTTAATTTTCCTCCAGTCAAAAAGAGAGTCGACTCATTCTTTGAATTCTGTACAATAAACAACAACTGAAAAAAAACTGGGATTGTTGAACACTCAAAACCTCGACGGGGAGTTCCCTTTTTTTTGATCTCTCAAAATCCTGAGAAAATATAAAAATAATAATAAGAAAACTGGTGAAGAAAAAAAACAGGGATTTTATTGTTCTGTACATTTGACGGTGGACTCACTGTGTCGTTGAATTCAACGACAACGACGACGGTGAGTTTTATAGGAAGAGACGGAGAATGGGAGAATGGCTGGGCTGAACGGAAGTTGACTTTGACTCTGCCGATAGTTTCACTTGCTTGAATGGTTTCATGGGTCTCCTCCCCAACGTAAATATCGGTTGTTAAGAACAACTATACACAATGTTTTGGCAATAAAAGTTCCCCTCCTCACTTTCTCCCCTTGTTTTTCTTCTCTGGCCAGTCGATTTTTATATCAAAACCCTCTCAGCTTTCCTCCTTCCCCTTTCCCATGCAAAAGGTTTACTCTCTGCGAAGGAGAACGTGGAAAAAGAGATCGTATCGTTTACTGGAATTAACGTTTTCCCCAACAAAAATCCTTTACTTTACTTTACATTGCTTACCTTAGTCGATGAAAATTCAATCACTACATTCTCTCGCGTCTTCCTTTGAAGAACTATAGAGAATAATATGAGAAGGAAAGTCAGAGAGAGAGAGAGAGAAAAAGAGGAAGAGAAAATGGATTAGAGGAAATGATTCTGGAAAGAATTCTCCCACTCATACTCCCAATCAGCAGTAATACTAATAAACATAAACATAACAATCCACGGTCATATTGTATTTCGATTAGGCCAACTTAACGATTTTTCATTTCAAATGACAATAAAAATGAAAATGAGAAGAAAGTCTAACGAGAAAACATGTGAGCACCACTGGAATTGGAAACCTCCAGTTTTCATTTTATGTCCTTCTTTTCATCCTACAGAAACTCAAGTTCGAAAATGGTGTAATTAACATGTAGGCCAGGGGCAATTATGGAAGTGGGGATAGAAAATAGGGAATCGTAGTGATTCTCTTGTTGTACGTATTGAAATAAAGTGGGAGATGGGAAGTGACAAGACGGATGTGGATTTTGGATGGTGGAATGTGGAGGAGCTCTAAATGAGTTGGAGGAGAAAGAGAAAGAGGAGGAGGAGGGGGGCGGGAAGGAAAGATTTGTAGGTAGTTAATGAAATGTAAGTGAAAGTTAATGGATGAGAGTGGAAGTTGGTAGTGGAGGGTGGGGGTTGTGGGGGGAAGGGAAAGTACGCGGCATTGAATTTGAATTAATTACTCCAAGCTACAACTTCTATCTCTATATCATCTATATCTGAATCTGTACTATGACTCACTGTATTTTGTACATGGAGAAAGCGCAGGTGTCAACTTTGTCTTTGTAAGTGGAAGAAAATGAAAACAATGGTGTTATCCGAGGGGACATAACATAAAGGAGTCAGAATGTGGAAAGGACACCGAATTTGAAAACACATAGACACACTCACCCGCATTTCCTTGACTTGACTTGGCATAGGGATCCTCAGCGGCTTCAGTCTCATTCTCAAATGAAAATGAAAATGAGAATGAAAATGAGAGGAGAGAAAAGGGAAAGTAAATGATGGGGAGGGAAAGCGGCTGTATAGTTGGAGTTGTATTTGTATTGTGTTGTGTTGGATGTAGAGAAGACTCCTCCTTTTCAGTCCAACCGACCACGATTAATCTTCCTTAGGAGACTTAGACTGATGGCCCAAAGATAAAATATTTCCCTGTTAATATCAATTAATTTGATCTGTATCACGAGTCCACCTAATGAATCCCATTTGTTTCCCCACCCAGAACCAACCAACAGCCCACATTCCTAATTCCAAACTCCACACGAGTTGAAACTCTTCAAAATATTTCATTCCCTCCCTTTCTCCCTCTTTCTCTCTCCTCATTTCTCATTCATTCTTTGATACAGCAACAACTCTAGTAAGGAATAAGGACAAAGGGAAATATAGAGAAAGGACATGACAACTGACAAAGGATAAAGGACCAAGGACAACATGGAAACATGGAAACATTGAAAGAAGGAACGAGTCCGTTATACAAATTCATTTTGTCAAGTGTATTTGAGGATAGTAAATGTCTAGTACGATACAAAATACCGGGTAGAGAGAGAGAGAGTCGAGACCGGAAGTCAACTCGCGTTTATTTTTTGTAATTCCATGAGAAATGCCCTCGTTCCTATTTATACACATTGAATTTCTTGGCTCATACACAACACAACTCAACTTCAACAGCGATATTGACACTTAAAATTATGTACGAATTAAATTCAATTAGAATTTAGCATCACAAAGAGACCGTTCATATTTTCGTACACTCATAGAATCCTCTTTTTTTGCCTTGAACATTGAACACTGAACATTTGCCTGTTTGAACATTTGGTATATTGAAATCCACACCACTTGAAATCTCTTCCTCCTCCTCCTCCTCTTTCCCCCCTCCTTTTCACATGACAAATGACACGAATCCTTTGAAAAAAATGAAATAAAGTTTAATTGCCATTTTGCGGCGTATCTGTAGTTTGTTGGAACGTTGCACATGAACTTGTGTCGTCTGCGTGTGGAAGAAGAAGAAGGCGAAGAAGGAGAAGGAAATGTAAAGTATGCGGATGTAATAAAAGGTGCTTTAAAACTGGATATTTCACATTTACCACTAATTTGAAAAGCATTGGCTATTTGACAAGTTTTCATTGTATCCTCATCATCATCATCATCGTCGTCGTCGTCTTTGCTATTGCCGTCTCGCGATAGTTGCAAATATCAGTACACATACTCCTGCACAAGCACAAGAACTGAAGACGTTTTTGGAGCCATTCCAAAAAATGACAAGGAAAAAAACCAGTTTCGAAATCTCTCTCTCTCTCTCTCTCTCTGTCTCTCTGTCTCCCTCTGTTTCTTCGTCTGTGGGTAAAGGAAGCCTTTCGGCTGAATTTCAAGCTGATTGTCGTCTCGTTTTACATTGCTGCTAAGATTACATCGTTGGCTCCATCGTTGGTTTTCCCTGTTCCGTTTCCCATATCCTCCGTACAACCAAATTCAAAATAGCAAGAGAACACAGTGGAGGAAAAGTAAAAAAACTCTCTGGTTTGTGTGTGAGAGCACTTGATATAACTAATGAGTACTTCACTGGAATTGGAATTACACGTTCAATGTTCAAATTGTCTTTATGCACACACTAAATGTTGCATTTAATGACTTTTTGAACGACAAGGAACCCACCGGATCCTCCATTGCAAATCACCAGCAACTGCACCACTAACTCCAAAAACATACACACACACACCCACACACACACAAACACTCGTTTCTCTCCAGATATTTGGATTTGGAATATGAAAAGGAACGATGAGCAAAGACCTGCACCACACGACAATGAATTCAAAGCAAATCCCTTTGATTTCTAATATTCCTCTCCGCTTCGTTTCCTTTAAACACTGTGGAGTTGAACAAGTGCAGTCGTGCATGATGATGAGGAGGAAAAGCGAGAAAGAAATTCACATAGAGAGAAAGAGACAAAGACCGACAGGAAAGGTGCAAGTGGGAAGTAATCACCAAAAAGGAAAAGCAAAGGCAGTTTCTGTCATCAACTCGCTCTCGTTATCTCTCTCTCGTTCTCTCTCTCTCCGTCGCTCTCCGTCATAAATGTCAAAAACACACCGTGTTCCGTGATTCGGGATTCATCTGTTGTCTCTGCTCACTTTCATTAAAGAAAAATTCCTACATGCGTATGTGTGTGTGTGTGTAGTTACTGTAGTTTGAGTTCATGACGATTTTAAGCGCATGTAGTGAACACATTATGGAAATCCATACGGGCTGTTTATTCTACAAATTATACCAGACGCTCGACCAACAATCGAAAATACCGACAGGGAAAAACGGTGTGGTACAATTTCGTGCATTCGTTTGAGTTTTGAGTTTTGGGTTGCATCATAATTTGCACATGCAAATTATGATGATGAAGAGAATGGTGTATAATTTAATTTGAATGTACATGAAAGATTTGGAATTGTGAAAGCGGGAGGGGAATTTGGTGAATGAAATGAAAGGGTTTGTGATCCTTATGGAATTATTGGAATTATTATCTGTATAAAATGTTGTATTATTCTAATCCCATTTGTCATTTGTCATATTGGTGAGGAGAAGACGAAGTAGAAGAAGAAGAAGAAGGAGCGAATTCTTTTGTAAATTGAGAATTGAGGAGTTTTGTCAAGGGAAAAGAGGAAATTTGGATTTGAGTCCTGAATGAAATGAAATCTCTGGTGACAAAGGCAAAAGGAAATTCTGTTGGTTTCCGCGAGTTTTTTGTTTGAAGACAAACGGATTAGTTTGAGTTGTCAACTCGATTTGTCCTCTTCTTCTCCTTTTTCTTCTTTTTCTTCTTCGTCTTCCTCCTCTTGGTTTTTCCTCCGTTCGATTTCCCATAACATAAGAAAGAGAAAGAAGGAGAGAGTGAGTGGAAGTTGGAGAGTCTAATTTGATTTATATTTTATTATACCTTTTGATTCTCTCTCTCTCTGGATTTAAGAGGGGAGTTTGGTGTGTCCCATTTTCAAATGATTTCCATTTGCCATTTGTCGTTTGCCATGAGAAACTCGGATGCGAGCCAACAAACCAAGACGACAAGGAGGGAAAAAAATGTAACATGAGCCATGTGCACAATCTCCATCTCAATATGTCCCCCCATTTTCTCATCTCAAATCCAAACCCCACATTTCCTTCTCTCTCTCTTCGCAATCAAAAAAAGTCAAAGGAAAATTACATTCACATACAAACTTCCGAAATCAAAATCCAATTCAAATTGGAGCAACAATTGACAATTGAGAATTGAAGGGATCTTCATTGTCATTGTCGGTTTCATTTTCTTTCTCGCGCTCATTGTATCACAATCAAATTTCACTTTGTCCAACTCCAACTTGAAAATATATACATAGAGAGAGAGAGAGTTGACAATGATTTGCACAATTTTCATTTAGTTGACTCGATAATATTCAATAATAAGGAATTCCAATTCATTCCAAGGATAATGATAATCCAAGTCAACGATTTGACATTTGTTCATCTTTGCAATGACAATTTCATTTATTTATTTCACAGTTCATGTTCATTTTCAAGTTGTTCGTTGTTGTTCGTTCATTGTTTGCATTCAAATTGAAATTGAAAATCACTTGCTTTTTAAAGGGCTTGTTTTTTTTTGGCTCAAACGGAATGGGAAATGTGATGTGACTGAAATGCGACAGAACAAAACGGGAAAGGATGAGAGAAAAATTTCATTCATTCTTCAAATGTCTTTGACTCTCCTTTTCTTTTTTTTTCTCCCCCTAAAAAAAAAACTTGGCAATTTGACAACGAACAAAAAGAGACAGAGAAAATTTGCACTTGGAAAAATCTGTCGAGTTCAAACAGAAATAGGAAACAAAAAAAAATGCAGTGCAATGGCAATCGCAATTTCAATTGCCATTGCTTTCACTCGTCTGCTCTCTCTCTCTCTTTCTCTATTGCTTTCTCTTTCAGTCCATAAGTTTCAACTATTGAGCCGGATATGTTTTCATTCTCTCTCAAAGTCTCAAAGCACTTTAGATGTCCGATGACGATGATGATGAAAATGCATCATGCAGTTGATTTCCAACAGTTGAATGCAACTCGTTTCAAATTTAACAATCTCCCCAATGACGATGCAGATGGTAATGAAAATGAATGGGGAGTGGAGATGGACTCTCATCTTTATCCTCATGTCCAGTGATCTCGAACTCTAATTGAAAATCGAAATTGAAATCGAATCATCTTGCTCGCATTTATTTATTATTTAAAAAACTGTACAGATATGGACACAGAGAGAAAGTTGGGGAAGTTTGGGAGGTTGGACCAGTAATAAAATGATCCCAATCAAACTAATCCCAAGTTTGGGCGCTAATTCTAAGGACGCCATGACCTAACTCAACTTGTGCCAAGTAATTTATTGGTATTACGAGAGGAAAAGAGAGACAGAGAGAGAGAAAGAGAGAGAGAGAAAGAGAGAAAGAGAAAGAGAGTCTGCCAGGAGCACACGATATTTCTACTCCCGTCACGCTACTCGCAAAATTCTTTACCCAAGTTGGTCCTCCTATATGTGATTGTGACTGTGTTTGTGTTTGTGCCGGCTGCAGATAATACCCCGCCAGTTCCTTGACGCGAATCCCCATTTTCTACCCCTCAACTTCACAATAGCCAAGGAAGTCAATTGAATTTTTCTTCTTGCACGATTCAAATTGGACTTTCCCATCTTCTCCTGTATTCAATGGCTATTCGCGTGGGCCCTTGCCGTTTCCGTTGTAGATTATAACAGTTAACATTTTTCTGTTGCAGATATTCATGTTTGCAAAGTTTTGTAACGAGAGTCCTAAAAATTCCTTGTGTATTTTCTTCTTTTGAGGGGGGAAGAATTCTGAGTTCATTGGACGCAGTTTTATTGGCCGAGCGGACATTTGTTGTCGTTGTTGTTGCTGTTGTTGTTAGAGTTGAGTCTTCATTTTCAGTTTCATTTTCATCGTCATGGCCTTCCATTTATTTGGATTTAGATGACTGGAAGTGAGCAAACGAGAGAAAGGGAGAGAGAGAGAAAGTTAACGGGGGAATAAAGACGAGAGAATTATGGAGCAGTTGACTTGACTGAGAAGTGACGGCTGTTCTCGTTTTCACTGTCTTTTAGTTCTCCCTCTCTTTCTCTCTCTCTCTCTCTCGATTTCTCCTCTGAGTTGCACCTTGACTCAACTAATTTCCTTACCTCACATCACTTGACTCTCATCGTCCACTAAAGCCAAAGCCAAAGCCAAATGAAATGGAATGACGGAATGTGAAGACCAGTTGAGAGTTGAGAGCAGGATCCAGGATTCAGGAGAGTTTGCAATGTGTGTGCATGTCTGTCTGTCTGTGTGTGTGTGTGTGTGGAGTGTCAAGTGGAAAATAATGTGATGGCATTACATGAAGAGAGTGAGAGAGAGAGAGAAAGCTTGAGCTCATTAAAATAAAGAGAAAGGGAAAGTGACGAGGGATATATTCCGTTGGATGTTGGAGTCGGGAATTCTGGCAGAAGGAGAAGGCACAAGGCAAGGTAGTTAATTACCGCCAGAAACGACACTTGCACATGTAAGACGCTAATTTTCTCTGTGAGCTCTTTCTCTGTCTCCCTCTCTCTCTCTCTCTTCCCATCTGTCTGAATATCTATGTAAGAGAGAAACGAGGAGCGAGAGTTGAAAAACTTAAGTGAAAGTGGAAGTGGTGAAAGGAAAATGTCCGGATGCATATGGAATGAAATGGAATAGAATGGAATCATGGTGGGGTATCACATGTGAGCCAATGGAGATCTCCCTCTAATACCGATCCGAACCGAGGAAACGAGTCTAAAACTGTATGACGAGAGAGAACAAAAGAAAAAGTCGTCCTTCTTTTGGGATACCTAATCTCCGTACTTTCTTCCCTTTTCCGTAGCTCCAATTCGCATGGTAATGGACTCACACCCTTAATTTATGTGAAAATTTTTCTTCACTACTTTTCCCCCCTCCAAAACCAAATGCTAAAGGGCAATAAAAAATAAAAACGGCTGAGGAGAAAGTCGAAGATAAAAAAAGGATGCTACTCTTTTCATTTTTTTTCATTTTTAATTTATTCCACTTTCTCATTTTCTTCATCTTTATAAAAACAATTCAAGTGGATTTCGAGCAAATCGTGATGAAGGTGCTCACAATAAAAAAATGTACTCCTTGTTTTTTTCAAGGGTTTTCATATAAATTGTATTTGGATTTTTCCTTTTGAATTTGAGTTTGAAAAATTAAGTGTTGGAAATCAATCGGTTCAGGAAACATTTTTAATTCAGATTTAATTCCACAAATGATTGCTTTATCTCTTCACTTTCCCTTTCCTCAGTTTTTCACGATCAGAATAAAAGTGAGTTTGAAATTTTGTCACTTTTTCTTCGAGTACATTAACAATGAGAATTTTGAGGATTTCTCTCTCTCTTTTTGTTTTGCTTCTATCTGTATTTTGTAGTGGGGATTCCGAATTTGGAATTTGGTTATAAAAAAACATTGGAAATAGAAAATAGAGAGAAAGTGAAGTGAAGCTCTTTTCCTCCCATACTTTTTGAAATATTTTCAATTTAAAGGAGAAGGGAGGAGAAGTTTGAGAGTGTGGTGAAGTGATGGCAGAATTTCCTCTCTCTCTCTCTCTCTCTCTCTCTCTCAATTTTCTTGGTTTTTTTCTACTCGGAGTCTTGGAGTCGAAGTAGACGTAGAATGAAGAAAAAATAAAGTTAAACTTTCTCAAAGTCTCAAGTTTCCAAAGTCGAAGTCGATGGTGGAAAGAATGTGGTTGAACATGTAAGTACAAAGTTGAGTGTGCAGAAGCGAAGAGAACGAGGGAAAAAACGAAATAGGAGCCAGGAAAGGAAAGGAAAGGAAAGGAAAACTACTACAGAGAGAAAGAGAGACAGACAGGGAGAGAACCAACAAGAAAAGTGGAAGGTGTGTATAGTTTTGCACAGTGTGATTACACTTGGATCGTTTCTCTCAGCGCTCTTGTGAACGTTGAATGTTTGAATACTTTGAATGTTGTATGTGGACGCGTCAGCCCCCTCCACAACTCCACACGTCAGTCAAATCATTCTAAATCCCCATAAAATATCCAGCAACATTCTTTCTTCTTCTTCTTTCTTCTCCTCCATCTTGAACATTTTACTCTTCACTTTCCCATTTTCTGCACTCTTTCCTCTCACGACAATTCCCCATGACTATCAACATCCCCAAGAACAAGAACAAGAAAACAAACATGAGGATGGAAAAATAATAACAATATTTTGTTTTAAATATCCTCCTCCTCTTCTTTTTCACTCTTCAAAATGCACACACCGAAATATGGAAAAGATGGCGTGGAAAGGGGGCATGAAAGGTACAAAACAGTGGGGAAATTCTGAAGGCTCCTGTCGACTTGGAATTGAACCACCATTTCCCCCACATTAAACATTATTTACTCGTTTACCCTTCACATATCTTCATCTTCCATTTCCATGAGTTGAGTTGAACAAGGGCAGATAAAAAAGTTCTCACGTACTTACGTCCGTCCGTTGTCTGTGTTTTCTCTCGCCTCTCGTCTCTCGACTGTTGTCTGTAGTCTGCAGTCTGCAAAGTCGAGAGAGAGCGATACGGAATGAGCTCACTGACTGAAATTTAATGAAAACTCCTTTTCCTTCACCTCACACGCTCTCCCTTCATTTTCTTTTTCTTTTTCTTTGTATTTTTTGTCTTCGTTTTCTTCCTCTTCGTCTTCGTCTATTATTAGCCAATCGAGAGAGACACACCGAGTAAAGTTTCCCATCATTTTTTCTCGTCTCTTCCCTTTGATTTAGTTTTTCCCAACTACTTATTGGCCCACCAATGAGTTGAGTATTGATGTGGAGTCACATTCACATCCTCAACTGCGACTACGATTCTCAATGGCAATAGCAATAGCAATAGTCATTGTTGGGCTCGCTCTTCTCACCGCCATGATCCACGTTTTGTTTTTGTTTTTTCCCTGTATGTGTGTGTGTGTATTGTACGTTCAAAAGTCAACAGTCTACGTGGGGAAAAAATGAGCGTGTATTAAAAAAAGGAGGGGGAACAGACACTCGGAGTAGATAATCCGTAATGAATGAGAGAGAGAGAGAGAATGCGAGTTTAGTTATGAGTTTATAAACATCACCAGCTTCCTCTTCTTCTTCTTCTTCTTCTTCTTTTCCCCCACAGTTACTTGTGTCTGTAGTTCTATATTCTGTAGAGTAGAGTGTGGATTGTGGATGTACGTATATGGAATGGGATCTCTAATTCAGTTCAAGTTTTTTGTCTCTTTTTTCCGTCTCGTTCTTGTGTCTTATGCTGTTTGGATGTGGAAGTGGAAGTGGAAGGGATAACGTAACGTGCCGCCTGTAGATTGGCTAATATTGTTAGTTTAACGTGTGCGTTCCCCTGGATTTATTTACACTTCACTTTCCTACTTCATAATTCAATAATGTGTACGAGTAATGGGGACTCGTCTAGGTTTCCATTCGCAGTGCAGTTTTAGAGCATCCCAAAGCATACGGATATTTGGATTTCCCAACATTCCAACTAATCTCCTCAATTTCTGGCACATCATAAGTCTGTTCGCCCCCGTTTTTCATCTTCTTGTGTGTCTTTCTTCTTTCTTGTGTTGTCTACTATGTATGTGTACAATATTTTTGAGTTTTTGAATTTCCACACTCCAATTCCGGTTTGTACAGACTTTTGAGACTTTCGAGAGTTCAGATTGTGAAAAGGAAAAAGAGAGTTCAAATTGTTCATGAGTTTTAAATGGTTTTCTATCGTACATTGCGCAGCGCATTTCATTTCATTGCATTGCACTGTAGCCGGGGTATTTTAGTATGGATAAAATGAATGACTGTGCTAAAGTATTGATGAGCAAGCAAAGAAAAAGGAGAAGAAGAAGAAGAAGAAGAAGATGGAGCAAGGGGAAACTCAATGTAAACACAGAAAGGCGTGAGGATTTTTTTTGGACATGAGAATCTCACTCGGAAAATATTAAATATCCGAATGAGTCGAAAGTCTGAAGACCTCTTCCATTTTAGTGTTTTAACATTTTCCGGATGGACTTGTTTTGTGCTGTTGAAGCGATTTGAGAATGAGACGTTTTGTAGTTGTGAGCTGATGGTGTGAGAGAGAACATAAAAATATTCCCTTCATTTCATTGGTCAGAGTAGAAAAGTAGAGAGACGGGAAGAAAACAGAGGACAAAAAATAAGTAAGTAAAGAAACAAAAATGGAGGGGAAATGAACGATAAACATGTTTGGGTGTGTGTGTAACGAGGATTTATGATGTGGATTCTGCATTTACATTTCAACTTTTGAATTTTTGAACTGGGAATTAGCAAATGTGAAATGGGGGAATGGAAAATGAGAAAATTGGACTCGCGTAAGAGGCCAAGGAAATTCATACTCCGCAATCTCTCCGTCCCCCCTTGTTTAATTACCTTGTCAAAATATACAGATACACTCACTCCGTGTTGTTTTATTTACAATTTACATTCCCCGTTCCACATTTTCATATACTTTCATATACTTTTTCTGGTCATGGAAATGTTTCCCTCATTTGTTCATGTCCATGTAAAACCTCCACATCCGTTTAAAATATCTGATTCCTCCCATAGTTTTTCTTGTTTCCTTTCCCCCCTTTTCCCGACGACTCTCCAATGAGTCGTCGTGTTTTAAAGGTGGCTTTGACTTTACGTCTTCGTGGTTTACACACAGAAGAACTTTCATGTTTCGATACAACTTGAATGATTTCCCCTTCTCTTTCTGTTTATCACATATATTTCCCTGGGAGGAACGATGGAGAATGGAGAGAAATGAAGGAAGGGGGAAATGAAGATTGGAGTAATTACTCATTCCCAGATAAGAATAAGACTGACAGGAAAGTTCTGGTGAGACAGAGAGAAACTCCCTGAAGCACCAGCTGGAACAATTACGGTCTTTCACTATTCATATGAGTGTCTGAATAATACTAGAAAGGAAATGCTAGGAAATTGCTACAGTTACATAACAAATACATATACAAATACAACAACACATTCGAATTTCATTGCTTCCCTTCGTTGTTTCAACTGGAGACCGACAAACCGAGTAAAGCTTCTCTCACTTCTCATCAAACGGGAGTGGTCTGTTCCTGTTTCTCTTTTTCTTTCTTAGAAATGGAAGGGACCTTCCTCAAAACTTGCTCCACTTTGTCAACTTTCAAATATATATACGGGCTGGAGTTTGTGTGTTTAAAATCAAGGTGCTCTCTCGTCCCTATTTTTCCTTTTACCAGCAAAGGAAACGTGAAAAAAATGTGCTTCGTCGTAAGCGGGTACTTTTCTCATGGTATAGAGGAGAGAGAAATCCCCCGCATATTCAAATTCTCTTTCATTTCATAGTTTCAAATATCATACTGTCATTTGAAATGAGGAAACCCTTTGATTATCCAACAAACTATCTGTAATTAACGTGTGTACAGGAACATTAATTTGGGACTAGATGGATTTTAATTATTCACACATTCATGACGCCCCGTGACAGTCCTCACCTCTACAAATATTGAATATTCCCATTCACTTTCCCTTTCATTCACTCTCTCAACTGCTCCTCTCCGTACATGTTTTCCATGTACCATGTATGTATTGCCCCATATTTTAATTCCTGTTGTATTTACTCTTTTTCTATGGCCTCTCGATGTGCTTTCTCCATTGGCCACTGCCATTAGGAAGAACAAGAATTAAATTAATTGCAGTGTCGGGACTCCTCATAGAAATTAATTTTTTGTTGTACTTTCATTTATTTGCTTGTTTTCTGTGTCGAGGCATTCGTTTGAATTTGAATTGTTTGGTTTTGGTGAGGGAATGGATGGACATTGTCTGAATTATTTTTCTGTACGCCCTCCGTTTTGCAGTTAGTTCGTCGCACTCATTCTATCTACATAGAATGTGTTTTTTTTGTGTTCTGTATGTTCCGTTTCCTCTCTTCAAAGAATTTTGTTCTGTGTGTGTGTGTGTATGTTTTTTTTGTATCTCTTTGACTGTTTGATTTTCCTCTTGTGACAACCAGAATAATAATAAAAATGAAGTTGTCCTATGCAAATTAAAATTATTATTATTATCATGATTATTATTTAAAACAGTCGTGCCTGACACGAACCTATTTTGTGTGTATAACATATATACGTATATTAGATATATATATTTGAAAGTGATCCTTTGCCAACTAATACAGGGGGAACTTTAACTTTTACTCTCGTGTTGAGAGTCAGTC